>VYXF01006995.1:235372-251114 GCA_013397295.1 Polioptila caerulea
GGAGGATGGGTCATGGGAGAGATAAAGAAACTGCCCTAGCTGGTTTCTTATCAGCTGGCCTATTAATAGAAAATTACATCACCCCCCCATCCCAGTTCCAACAGATGGTGATAGAATAACACACCTTTGATTACATTTTGCACTGCAACCCATAACACTGCATCATGCACTGATATATGTGAAAATAATTATAAAAAAAATCTTCTTAAAAAGCTTTGTCAAAGAACAGTTGCAATAATCCCTATACCTTTGGTTTATCTTTTTATGGGAAATATAATTTACTACAACTAAACAGGCTCTAAACAGTCTAGTTGGGTTACTTGAGTAAGACTTCTACAGGAATTGTGGACCTTGAAATTCTAACTTAAGAAATACCAGTGATATTTGAACAGGACCTACCAGATGCTTTTGAAAAGGCATAGTGTTTCTCAGAATCAATTTTGTCTGTATAATTGGTTGCTTTTTTTTTTTCAGAAGAAATGGCACTAGCCCTGAAGTTAAGAGGCTTCTAGAGAAATGTAATAACAGAGAATGTAGAAATGATAGAGATTTTTCAGGGGTCACTAATGTGTTGACTCCTTTGTAATCTGATCTTCTTTGATGGAAAGTGATGGAGCAGGTTTCAGCTTTGAACATGATGAAAAGCCAGTTTGCTAAGCTGTTCAGTCCATTCGAAGGACCTTAAAAAGAGAACAAGGTAACAAATAGGCAGATGTTATCATGTGCTGAAAGCTTGTCAGAAAGAAAAAATTAGCAATCCATGTATAAGAGATCTTAGGAATCCACTTATTGCCCGAATAGTAGAAGTAGGAACCTAAATGAGAAAAATTTGTCAAAAGTGTGCCATTTGCTTTACATTCTGGTATGGCTGTGTAGAACACTGCAAAGGTATTAGAGATTCTAAGCATCATGGAAATATTTTAAGGCAAACCCATGAATGTAGGTATTCTTGCAAATACCTCTGCTATTATCATAAAATCACTCAGAAAACATCTAAAAATTCTTACACTCCACAGAGAACTAATACATGATGTGTACAAGTGTACACTGTTTAGTTTACAATAAGAGCTATTTTGATTCTCTGTCACATCAAGTTCCTCCATGGGAAGCATTTAAGTTGCCTTAGGATGTATGTGCATGGTTTGGAGCATAAGAATTTGCTAACAGGCCGTTTAGACTTGTATGGGTTAGCTCCTGTGAATAATATATGTGGGATCAGGATCTGGTCTGCTATATTTTATCCAATGAATAACCAGATTACTGTAAGTATTTCCATTCAGTTTTGTCACTTATCTATCTGAAGTGCCTGTGTTTCAAAATCAGTATATTCATTTTGTGTGCTATAAGCTACTTAATTTTTTTACCTATAGGCAGTTCTAGTAGAAAAAATATAGTTTTATAATATTAGAAAAATACAGTAAGGTTTGCGGAGTGTACCTTGGGTATTTACCATAACCAAAACATTATGAATAATATATGCACCCAGTCATGAAATGGCCACTGAGAGGTTTAATGAGCACATTTCACTTTAGTAGGGTAAAGCATTTTATTAAAAATTTTATAGACCAGACAGTTTCTTTACCATCATCATATCAAACTGATAATGTCTAAATTATTTCCTTTTCAAAACATATGGGAATTTCCATGGTATGATAATGAATAAATCTAAGAATATTAATTCTATTGGTAGTATTTTGTTATACTACTTGAGTCAAAATATGGTAATGAGTAAGCTATTGCAGTTTAATAAGAGGTTCATTGTGGCTGTGACAGAGTGGAACAGTGTAAACCAGTAAGCTGTCACAAAGCAAAGGTATCTGGAAATGAGTTCTACAACATGGGATCCCACCACTGTCTGCAGTATAACTGTGGGATTAGTGGATGTTGATAGGAGGTGTTTTTCCTTCCTTCTCTCCTTTCTTCCCCGTACTAAACTTAAATTTATCTAGTTATATACCTCATATGCCCAGAACCAGACAGCTGAACTTTATTTTATTTTTATTTATATATATTAATCACATCAAAATAGGCGTTATCTGTTTCTCCAGATCTTGTTATATTTCTCTGTAGGTGTGTTGGCTATCAGGCTGATAGGCAGCTGTTGTCAGGTAGGCCTGGGAAACTAACAAAATCACAGAGGATGTCACAGGGACATCATACCCTGAGGTACATTCAATAAAAAAATAACAACTTTCCTTACAAGTCTCTGCTATAAGCAATTTGACACTGCTCTTCACAGAGAATTAAATGCATAACTAAGGAATATTTTAGAGCAGTCAAAAATAAAGTAAAAAAAAAAAACCCAAAATCTCCCACAGGTTCCTGTTCCTTCTTACTGTTGGGGTTGGTTCAGCAGAGGAAGAAAAAAACCTTGGCTCAATGCCGTGGGAAAACCCTTTAGTCATAGTGAGCAAGAAGGTCACTCCCAAGATCCCTCGGTTGTTCTATGTAAATTGTTGCTAGAAAGTTCTCAGCTCTCCCTGTGTGGGAACCCAGGGCATGCCTCTGACAGCCCTGGAAGCTCAGAGATCCTGGCAGGGAGCTCGGAGACCTTGGCACAGAGCCCAAGACACCTGTGGTTTGGATTCTAGCCCATGGAAACGATTACCAGCTTTGTGTGAAGAATTACAAGTCACAAGAGTTTGAATAGAATAATAATTAGTTTATCACAGATGTGAGAAAGTAGATTTTGGGCTTTTGTTAGAATGGTGTAAGCAAAGACAAGATGGAGGAGCCTCGTGGTTTTTAGGCTTCTTCTTCCTTGTCTTACTCCATCTTTTGCTGTGATGGTGGCACTGTTGATTGGTTTAGAGTAGAAACTGACTGTCTAACACAGGAGATAGGTATTGGAAAATTATTGTAAATAATGTACACGTAGTTTTTAGTATAAAAAACTAACACCACCCCATGGGCGGGGAGTGTACCACAAACTGACCTGCAAGACAGACCTCAGCAGGTCAGAGAAAGAATGTTACAGATAAGGTAAAATAAACAACCTTGAAACCAGAGCTGAAGACTCTCAACTCCTTCTTTGACCTTGTGGCTGGGGACAAAAGGACTTCTAATATCTCGGGAGCAATTTCTGCAAATCAGAAACCCGACATGCCTGCTACTGTTGGTTACTTTTTGCTGCAAGAATTATGATATTCCAACTGCTCTCTCCCAATGGACCCTTCCCTCAGATACCTGCCCTGGCTCCTCCCATTCCTAAATGTATAAATAGCCCTGCCCTACCTTGCTCTCTGCTCTTTTCTGGTTTGTTCCCGGTATGGGGCACACCATCCTGTTTGCTGTTTTCGCTTTAATAAAGTTCTGTTTTGGAGCCATCAGATCAGAGTTGTCTCTCTCTCCCTAAAATTGCCAGAGGCCGATTCCTGAGGAAGCCACTGGTCAGACTGTCCAGGCTAGGACTAGGAGGCTTCATCTTACTGTACATAGTGCCTCATAAAGGGTCTTTTACATCCTGTTAACTTCAGCCTCACAAAACTTGTAACCCAGGGCTTCCTGTGGGAGTTTTCTGCAGGAGGATGCAGGGTGACTGAATTTGGTTTAAGCTTCTGTCCCCAAGAAAACTTTATTTCACAGCTGAGAAGTGAGGGAGCTTGGAGAGCATAGCCTTCACAGGATGATTTTAGGTTTTAGGCAATCCCTTTGGATTTCTTCCTGCAGTTTGCAAAGTTTTGATTACATTTTGAAATAATTTACCTACTGATCATCTTGCTAGGAATGTCTTGCTAGGTCCCCAGGCTGTTGATACAAGATGCTGATGTATATCCAAATATATTCATACATATATTTTCATATATATGAAAATAACCACCATTATGGACATAAAAATCAGGTAATAACACATTCCAGTTTGGATAGACAGTGACCAATAGCTGCCATCCATGTGCTCTATGTGCTCTTTGGATAACTATGTGAAATGTGGTGGTGATCTTGGTTCAGTCAGCCTGAACCAAGGCATGAACAGGGCTGCCAGCATTGCAAGGCTTTTCTACCAGGAAAACTTGTCTAAACTGGGTTTAAATGAAGCTCACTGCTGGAAGAGGTCACTGGGGGCCAGGGTTGATGGATCTTGATAAGATATTGCTGGGAGGTTGGTGTCAGTTCTGCTCAAGCTGAACACTTGTGATTTTACAAAAGAATACAGTCACACCAGGGCTGTCATTCACACACTTTTGTGTAGCTCTAACTTGATTAAAGATGAAGAGAGGGGAAAAGAAATCCAACAGATTTCTGACAGAGTGTCAATGCTCTTGTTTCAAAGCCATATGGCAACAAGGTGACTTGTCAGGAGGGAGGCTTCTGGCGATGTAGCTGAATCATTGACCTTGTAGACCTAAGTGCCTGGAGTGTACAGTAAAAGGTGGGGTATGTGTTGAAGCACAGTGATATTTGTAACAAATATTTGTTTTGGGCAAAGTCCTATTTTTAATTCACACTGTGTTCTGAGTCACTGGTATCTCTGGTTGTATAGGATCTAAATCTCCATGGAATATCTGCAAAATGTACATCATGCTGTTTCTTTAATTTGAATTTCCTTATCTCACTAGGTTTTAATTGTGTGCCCTGCTCAAAATGTTAAAAGAACATAAATATTTGTCAGCACATTTTTTTTCTCTTTCTCAACTGAAGCTGAACTACAAAGCTAAATTTTTTGCGTAGTTTCTTTGCTCGTTCTCCTCTTCCCCTAATTTTGTCAAGATTTATAAATGAATTATCAACACTGGGAAACAACTTAAAGTATTAGCTGTCTTATACTCAGCTACCTCAACCATTCTGTGATTTTGTGATACACATTTGTGGCAGCTGTAGTCCTTGTGGGGTGCAGACCAACATGACTGAATTAGATTTGGATTAATATGCAACATGGCTGGGCAAATCTGGGTACAAAGGCTGCTTCACAGCTCAGCTGCAGCAGCAGGCAGGGAGACACGGGGCTCCCTTTGGCCAAGAGACAATAGAGGTTTTGGCCTGGCACTGGCGGGGGTGGGGCTGGTTCCAGTTCTGGACTCCTGAGAAATAGAGAGAGACATGGATGTACTGCAGAGAGTACAGTGAAGGACCACAAAGAGGATGAAGGGACTGTAGCATCTCTCCTGTGAGGACAGGCTAAGAGAGCTGTGACTGCTCAGCTTGGAGAAGAAAAGGCTCAGGGGAATACTGTTCAAAGTATTAAAATATCTGAAGGGAGGGTGCAATGAGCAGTGCTGAGTATCACAACCAGAGGCAACGGGCACAAACTGAAACACAAGAAGTTCCTTTTGGACACCAGAAGGAAACACTTTTTCACTGTGATAGTGACCAAAGGCTGGCAGGGTTGCCCAGGGAAGTTGTGAGTCTTCATCCTTGGACATATCCAAAAGCTTCCTGGACATGGTCCTGGTCTCTATGTGATGCTGCTTGAGCAGGGAGGTTGGACATGTTGCCCTCCAGAGAGCTTTCCAAACTCAACCATCCTGAGATTCTGTGAATCTGTCAGCAGATGATTTAGATGATTTAGATGGTTTACCTGGCTTTCAAAAGGCATCAGTAGGATACATTGATTTAACAAAGCTGCTAAATGACCTTCCGGTTAACATTGCAGAGCAAACAGAACTGCCCATTACATGAAACAGAGAATCAGCAACGAAGAGAGCCTCAGTAAATCTGTAGGTCTCATTTCTCTTATACATTTCTTTTTCTTTTCATATAAAATGACTCAGTCACTGTTTTCCATATTTTGGTTATCGCTTTCCAAATTGCTTGGAGCTCTCATCTGCACAAAGCACTCAAGATTTTTGTCACAGCCTGCTTTTCCCAAAACTCCTGGGAACAGCACATGCTATTCTGATTAGTATTCCACCACTTTTTTGAAATATCCCCTTTGAATACATTTCACTTCTCAGATTATCATTTATAAGTGCTCATTTTCTGGCATTCCTAAAGTTATTTTTGCCCTGCCATGTTTTCGCCTCAGTGGGACTTAAGAGTTTAAAAAGGATGAAAAAGCCACATTCTTGATAGTGGTTGGCTGGCACTCCCCCTTTCCCATCCTTGGCCACCTGAAATTCAAATCCTACTTAAAAAAACAAATTGCTAGAATTTCATCAAAGTAAGATTACATTTTTTTTTTTAAATGTAGGCAAACAACGTCTCAACCATTTCTGACTACACAGCTGAATTATCTTTATTGAAATATATTTCTTTCTTTCTTTTGTCCCTCATCACCAGATTTCAAGCTGACATACTTAGTCTGGAAACGAAATCTAAGGGCAAACTACTGGTACTTGGCAAAACCATAAATAATTAAACTCAACATTTTAGGTGAAAAGGGGTAAACCTGATAATAAGTACTGTTAGTGCCATCTACCACAGGAACAAAGAGACGCACCATAAAAGAAAATTGAATAAGGCCAATCTTGTTTTCTGCTACTGCCATGGAAATCACTGGAATCCACAAGTCTCTAAGGCTCTTTATGGACCCTTTTTCTCCTGAATCCTACTTTTGCTCTGATTTTACTACTGCAAGAGAGATCAAACAAAACCACCAGTATTCTTGAGCCTTGTATCAATAGAATAGTAGAGAACAGGAACAAACCAGAATATCACATCAATATACAAGTAAGAGTCTCAAAGGGAAATAGAAGAACACTTCCCTTTCTAAAGCTGACCTACTCAATTTGATTGGATGACCAGAGAGGGAAAACTTTCCTGTGCTCATTCTGTAGTGTTCCTAGTTGGCTCTAAAAGGTGCCCAGATAAAAGAACTGAACACTCAAATAGACTTCTATTGAATTTAAAATTCCCTGAAGTGCTTTCCTCTTCTATCCATTCCAAAATCTATAACTATTTACTTCTAGCTGCTTCAGAAAGCGAGCTGCAGTGTCTGATGCTGATAAAAGGTATAAAAATGTTCTTGCAAATTAGAAATACTAAAATCTGGCAGCTTGTTCCAAAAGGAATTGCATTGCAGAGACATGCAAAACTTGTCATCCTATCCATCTGTTCCCCAACGTGTATTTAAAAATGGGCGATGCCACAAAAGCTAAATCCTGAATGAAGCAAGGGAAAACCACTGCATGTTCTGGTTCCTGGGAGTCAGAAGAAATGAGCACAGACTCAGCTGGGTAGCAGAACAGCTGTGGTGGAGACTTTTCCATGCTGTTGGCATGGAGAAATCTGTATCCCTGATCTGCCCCTAGATGCCAGCAATGAATTCAAGTTGTGAGCTGAATCTTCAGTTTCACTACTGCACTGGATTATTCAGAACCGTGTTTTTCCTCATTATGTCTGGAGGTGGTCATGCCTTGTAACAGTTCCTCTCCAATATTTCATTTCCTGTCAAAGTTATGGTCCAAGACATCTTGACTTGAGTGATAACAGTTGACAACATGGATTAAAATCCTGGATTATCAGGATTTGATAATCCTGTCAAATATTAATCTGCTTCTTGTGAAAACATTCTGAAATGCACACTTTTTTGGATACAGAGGAAATAAAGAATAATTTACCCTGTTAAAATATGATAGAAACAATGGATATATTATGTTCCTTGATCAGTGGCAGAGCTTGTTTCATCACACTACAGTAAACCATGCTAATTGAAAGCTTCTGATCTTTTTGCTCTCAAAATTAGTTGAAATCAATTAATTGGGGAAGGAAGTGGAAGGGAATGTGGGTTATTTGGACTGGGCTGAATGAGGTTATTGACACAGACTTTTAGCTATACACTGTACAGACCAAAGCACCCTTCCTGTGGCATGCCAGTTTTGCCTTTAAAAAAATGCAGCAGACTATCCCACATTCAGACATAAATTATATACCCAGCTTTGAAGACTAAAAAGAAATCCAGGAATTTGTGAATTTCAGGAGCAGACTGAATTGCAGAGAAATTCATATTTTCACATAAAGCAAACAACAGTGTTGATGCTCAAAGGATTTTTTTGAGAATACTTGCAGATCTGTCTTGCTCAATGTGCCAGCTGTATTGAAGTGTCTCTCTTTCCAGCAGCTTGCATAAAATGTTCCTTCTGGTAGTCAAAATCTGGGTGTTTTACCAGTCTTGGCCTGAAAATATGTGTATCCAAAATTTACATGAGTTCTAAACTACTTACATTACTTGTAAATGCCTATTAAAAGTGCTGCAGACTTAGGCTTAATTTTAAAATACTTGGCTTGATTTTAAAGCAGCTTAAGGCTTTCATTAATTAAAGTATTTTTAAATTATATTTGATACAAATGAAAAATTTTGTTCCTAAAATTATCAAATTCCAATCTATAAGGTCTTTTTATGTAAAAACTATAAATAGATTTTTTAAAGACATGAAGAGCTGTAATTTGGATGCAAGGTGTTGTTAATATATTTATTCCCTGTTTGATTAGAGGTCAGTTCTGTAAATGCTTATGTCTATTTCTGGGTGTGAATTCCTGTGGACCCACTTCTGTGACCAAAGTCAGGCATGTACCCAGGCTTTACCGGGTTTGGGAAAACAATCCCCTGGATGTCCACATATTCTTAGTATGGTTCCTTTTTTCGGATTTCTTCTTTGATGAATCCATGAGAGGGCAGTACACAGCAAGAGTAATACAGATGCGCTTTACTGCAGCTTTCTGAAAAACAGCACCTAAATCGTCAGATTGGGGAGGCTGGTCCCCAGCATCATTCACTTCTGGTATTTAAAAAACAGTTTGGAATTAAGTCGGAAAAATTATTATATTTACTGTAATTTTAGATGAACTTTGTCTTCTGATGTTGAAATCTGTTTTTATGTTTGTTTCCTATTTTTACGACTACAAGTTCTGTATAATTGTTGAAATTTGAAGCAAACTGGATTTAGAAAGTAATTATCGTACTAGTGGTGCTGTGGCCATAATGAAATAAACCTCAAATAAATACAGTGAATTAAAACCTGTGAAAATTAGTGATAATAAATTATCAAAACAAACCCAACAGCTGCTTCATGACTTAAGATAGAATTAGGCAACTACTGATAAGTGCCTACAATACATGCAGTTTTGTACTTGGGTAACAGCAATTTTGACATGGATTGTCTCATCCTATTAAAAAACCCATGAATACAAAGATTGTTGCAGTAAATGGAACAACTGAACTATTTAAGTCTGATTAGAATTTCTCATTTAGACCTAAAGGCTTGCTGTGCTATATTTCTGATTGCAGCACTTCATTAATTAGTGATTAAATCACCTGTGCTTGTGACAATAGTACACTGGCTGTGTAGTGCAGTGATGATGAAAAGGATGCACCTGATGTAGGATAAAAATTCAGCATATCTTTCTGATTGGATTATTTTAATTCTGTGTATTAATTGAATGAAATTTTTCTCTCCTAATAAAAGTTGATGTTCTGAATATTACTTTGCTGGTGAACTTATGAAACTAAGGATTTAAGCCAAAGTGGCAGGGGCTCGCTTAAGCATTTCACAGATGTAGTAGGTATTTTTGTGTGATCCTGTCACTTTTCTTTCCCATGGTAGAAGATGTCACACCTCATTTGTCACATGTTAGGCTTGAAGTTTACCTTTAGCTAGAACAAGCGTGGAAATGTTTCTAGAGATGCCTGCCAGAGGTTCTTGACATTGGCCTTTTCAACAGCATCAGCGTGTGCACTGACCACGATCTGCCACATGCAGTGGCCAGTTTAACCTGTGTGCTGGGCTCCTGCCTGTGAATACCACAGTAGGAACGATTACTGCATGGCTTGACCCTTGTAGAGCAAGCTGCAATGTGGCCCTGGTTGTTTATATGTGTTCTGCATAGAGGTGAGCAGTTTTTATTTTCTATGTCTACTTCTGGTGCACCAGAATTTGAACATCAGGACAGAAAGTGGTGACTTGTAGAGGCAGGATATCAAATTCATGCTCTCCAGGAACCAGGTACAGGGAGTTCTGGGTGCAGGGCTTTAGCCTTACTTTCAGAGTTTGATTATGCTGTTTGAAGGTATAATTTATCCTTGAATTTGAGCTCTGCTCAGTCCTGAGAGTAGCAGTAATAAAGATCCTACATGTGGCAGCTTGCAGATGGAGAAATAACTCTGTTTCTTTCACTTCCTGCAGGGATGTGAGTTTGTGTCCCATTTAGCTTATTTGCATGCTCTTCCACTCCAGGATCCTGCCAAGTGCATGTGTATATGTGTGTCCTTTTGGACACAGGGAGAGGTGTGTATATATATATATATATATATATATACATATACACTTACTTGCACTCACTCACATTCCCTCGCTCTGTTTTTCTGTTTTGTCTTGCATATAGAAGGGGAGAAGGATGAGTGTTCAGACAGGGGGATGTGTGCACGTGAAGTGTGCATGCATGCAACCTGCTGGTTCTTCACAGCAGAAGTAGAACAGAGTGGTTGAAATAAGGAGCATGTTCTATTTGAGAAAGAAGAGAATGAGGAGATTACAAATTAGAAAAAAGCCACAGGAACTGTAAGCATTTAGTGCAACTGAACAAGTATGTGGGGGAAAACTTAGCTGTGTGCTTGTGCAATTAGAGTATCTTAACGCTAATTTCTGCCGGAGGTATTTAATGGTACACAGTTACAGGAAAGAAGAAGGAATGGTGGAAGTAGAATTTTTGGTAGTTGTGTGTGAGCTTTTTAAGGAGACCTGTGCCCTCTCCGCAGTAGAACAGCAGTTGTGAGAGTGGGAGCTTTCAGGGTGGCTAGGTAAAACTTCTGGGGAGAAATGTAAATGCCTTTCAGTGTCCCTCTGTGAAAAATACAGCACTAGTTCTAGGGGAGACAGGCTGAAGGATGTGTGTAGTGATGCTAACCAGAAGACCATGTTACATCATTAGTGATCCACAGAAGCCAACCTGAGCTGTGCTGCACATGCAGCTTTGCCTTCAGGCTGGTGCTGTGCTGCCTTTGTCCCCTGGCTTCAGGATAGACTCAGCCCATGCCCTGTGAAAAAAGAGCCTGCAGGCAACTCCCACCACGTACCAGAGATTGCACCACCTGCGTGGCCTTGCCTTTATCTAAAGGCACAGCAAGAAGCTGTCACGTGAACATCCTTTCTGTTTGATAGTAGAAATGACAAATGGAGCAGTTTTCTTGCAATAAAATCCTATAATAGCTCAAATTACCAACATTGCATGAATGCTGTCTGCACGATGAGCTAGCTACATGTGCATCAGAGAATAATTCAATGCTGAACATTCAGAGTTGCCAGCAGCAAATGGGACTTAAAATTACCTTTGTTTTTCTCTTATTATAGAAAGAAAAATATATACTACCTCTAATAAGTAGAATTTTAAATGATACCTTACAGGGTCCAAGTACTTTCTTAGTGGGATCATAACAGAACAGCAGCTCTGTGCAAAACAAGGTGACAGGTAAGAAACTGGCTGTACATTACCTGGGTTTTCTGAATTATAACTTTGACCTTCCCAAAATGAGTGCCAAAATGTATTGAGAAATGCACAATTGGACTCTTTGACAACTTTTTGGAACTCTTAATACAGAATGATATTGCTCCACAATGTTAGGTTCATTTTTTCCCCTTTTTTCCCCCAAATTGGTTATAAATCTGAAGGCATCAATGTTACAGCTTGTAGACATCATGAACAGGGAAGGAAGTGCTCAGCTCCAGCTTGCCCTTTTAGTCATCAGAGGACTGCATAGGGTTTGAGGTCAGCATAAAACCGTATAAATCCTGTGTACTACTCCTGTAATTTATCCCTTGAAATAATCCCCTCTAGTAAGAACGAAATTCTCTGAAATCTTTGACACAATTAATTGAAATTTTGGAAAAAAAATTGACTATATTAAATAAAAAAAGAAAGAAGTTATCTTTTGATTTTTGGACTAAAAAGATAACAGTAGGTTGTAGCTGAGAATTTGACTGCTATAACTTCTTTGAAGATTTCTATATTAGTAATCCTTGGTAATTTAATATTTTCCTGATGTTCCAAGACTACAGTTTTTATTCACTTTAATCTGTGTATGAATTATTGAGCAGTAGCTTTTATATAGTGTTAGTCCAGTAGAACTACTGAATGTTCCCAAGCTATTTACATGAAAGATGAACAGTTCTGCCAACAGAAGATGATTAATCAAAAGAAATTGTAAATTATGTATGACTCTTACTTCTTTTCCTTTTTCCTCAATAACTGTTCCAGTGATATTAAGGAAGGGGCATTAAATAAGGAGAAATAAGTTAATATAAGAAGTCCTTTTGAAAATCAGATAAAAATAGGAGTGATAGGATTTTGTATTGTTTGAGACATGTACTTTAATCTACAGATTCTTGATAGAAATGATTCTCCTAGTCATTATTGGCAGTATAAGTAGAATGGATGGAACATGTTTCAAAAAAAACCAAACAACCAAAACAACTTTTCTAAGTCATTCTTATTTGCAGTGAGGAAAGAAGTCAGTATCTGGGGGTGAATGTGTTGAGGTGACAGTTTTATTTCTATCACTGTTTCTGTATGTGGAAGAGATACATTGAGCAAGAGAAAATAACAGGAAAATAGCCAGAAGAAGCCAAAACCAGTCCTATGCTTGCACTGTCGGGAGCAAGAACAGGAAAGGAGTAAGACCAAAGCCTCATGATGCCATACTCTCAATAACTGTTGCATTCGTGACTACCAAGGCTACCATGAAGCAATGGCTGAAGAGAAAGATAATATATTTTATTAGACTCACTGATATGACTGGAAAAAGTGAAAAATCTCTTTTATTTAGTAACACTGCAGCTGTCCTGTTCTGTGCTGAAAGCAACAGCACTTGTAGCCCAAAACATAAAACAATGATTACAGCAATGAACTATTAAGTCAATTCACTTTTAGGTTCAGAATAATGTAAATGATGAATTTTACTTAATGGTTCTTGGACTAAATAGGACAGAGAAGTTTAGTTTTGTTTTCTCAATAAGGAAGACCCTTCCCTTTAGATTTTTAACATAGTGTATCCCTATAGCAGTTGTGTGGGAATGGATAGTTTTGCTTCCTGAATAGAGCTGTCTTTTCAACTACAGAGATATGTGTATGTGCCTTTCTGGGCAGCAGGATTTTTTCTGTTGCTGTGCCTGAAAGTGAATAGTGTTTTAAAGCTGCATCACAAATCAATCTCTGCCTGTTCTATTGAGATTTGTGATGCAGTTTGAACTCTTCCCACTTGAGCTAAGAGATGTTGCATTCAAAGTAGCACTGAAGCCATCAATCTCTGTAAGGACCTCATGTGACCCAGTATCATATGGTTACAGATGCGTGTAATGGCTGTAAAGTTGCTGAGTCTGGTACTCCTGCTAGATGCTCAGTCTGGACTTTAGTGGGTAAGGTCTGATTATTTTGTTGGTGTGATGGGTAAATGATAGGTATGGAATGAATGGATCCTTGCCTCATAATCATTGAATCATAGAATGGCTTGTGTTGGAAGAGACCTTTGGGATCATGTAGCTCCCTCCCCCAACCCTTCCACTGGACCAGGTTACTCAAGGCCCTATCCAGCCTCAAACACTCCCAGGGATGGGACATCCACAGCTTCTCGGGGTTACCTGTTCCNTGCCCTATCCAGCCTCAAACCCTTCCAGGGATGGGACATCCACAGCTTCTCGGGGTTACCTGTTCCAGTGCCTCACCACCCTCACCGTGAACAATTTCTTTCTAATATCTAATCTAAATTTGCCCTTTTTTAGCTTAAGACCATTTCCCCTTGTCCTATCACTACGTGCCCTTGTGAAAAGTCCCTCTTCAGATCCCCTGTAGGCTTCCTTTAGGTACAGATGTGAAGGTAAAAGTGTCCTGGATTTGGCTATCAAAGAACTTTTGCAAATACATTGTGTTCCCTGCATTCTCTTTTTATTGTTAATGGCTAGCAATCCAGCACATGGGAAAAAAGACTGCTTGGCCAGATATAAATCTTCATTGTTCCCTAATTTTCCAGGAGATAATTTCAGAATACTAAGGAAACAGTTTAAAGGGGAAAAAAAACCAACTTGGGATCCAACAGCCAGTAGAATGCCAGCCTTTTCCAAGAAATGTTGATTTTATTATTCTTGTAAACAATCTTAAGGGCGAGTAGATTAAATTAAAAATGTACAAAAATGAACTACTCTGTGTTTCCTTTCTCTTTTCTTGGTGCCTTTGAAATAATTAAAAGTAGATGTCGAAAAGGATGATTAAAACTTATTAAATATAGTGAGCACCTACAATTAAAACGTAGGTTTTTAATAGGTTGTTTAGCTTTCTCTATTTTCAGTGGTTCATTTCCCTTGGAGTTTTCTATTTCTTTTTCTTTATGTGTTAGTCTACCAAAAGATTACAGTTAGAAAGCAGACATTTATAAGAATTATATTATTATTTTTTCTTATTTGAGATTTTAATCAGGAAAACCCAAACCTGGCTGATCAAATGCTTATAAGATGTAGAGTAATCAAAAATACTGGAGAATGATATAATTTTCTCCTTTATTAATGATGGAAAACTGAATACTTGCCAGCCCTCTACCCTCAATTTTTTTAGACTTTTCACATGAGAAATATTATCTTGACTTTTTCCTGTGACTCCGATCCAGTTTAGTTGCTGAGCATGTCATTAGATGGCGAGGAATGTCCCTTTGCCCAGGTTGTGTCCTCTCCCAGCATCTTGCCCAGCCCCAGCCTGCTTGCTGGTGGTCAGAGAGAGGAACAGAGAAAGCCTTGACCCTGTGCAAGCGCTGCTCAGCAATAGCTAAATGTTGGTTTGTTAATCATCTCCATTGCCAGCCTGGTCCTGCACACCCTGTAGAATGTGACAGCAGCCACTGCAGCTCCCATGCAGTTTCATGCTTAATAAGGGCTCTATGGCCTAGTTATTTAAAAAGAAGATAAATTAGAGGAAAGGATGTGAGCTTAGATTTAGTGTTGCACTTATGTTGAAAACATGACTGCTATATGTAAGGAAGAATGTGGACTTAAAAGCTTAGTTCAATATCACAGATAAAAATCCATATTCTCTAGTGAATATGCAAATGACATTTGTACAGTTTTAATTTCTTATCTGCATGCTTGTCCTTATCTGCTCTTCAACCCTTGCTATTAATTTACATCCGTACACAACTCAGAGGTTGCTTTTTTTGGTAAGAATATGGAAAAAAAATGCTTATTGTTATTTACGTATTTAAAATGTTTTAGTCATCAGTTTGGAAATATAACCAAAACAAACAGATTTTTAAAATAGATGGTTCATTTCCCAGACTAGACAGCACTGGAAGATCTATAAATACACTGCATGTGTCTGTTCCTCCACTGGGAAATCAAATGATGTTAAAATACATTTTGAAGAGCTGTGATGATTGATATCTAAAATGTTGTGGGTTAATTTCCTACACATGTAAATCAGTCTGGAAGCTATGAAAAATGTGATCAAACAGCATCTGATACATAGCTAATGACCAGAGAGGGGCACCATCACCACTTCACTAGTTTTAATACTTCAGATGCTCTTAAATGTTATTCTGTCCTAATTACAGTTGCTACAACAATAATACAAGATTGGCAGTGGATTGACTGCATTTAAGACATATTTTCCAGTGGCATATCAATGATCTCTTGTTCCTTCAGTTGCGTCCTACAAAATGACTCAACTTGATATGTAATTTACTCAAATGTTCCTCATGAACATTTTTGATAGTTCTCATGTATTTTTAGGTTTGTGAACCATGGTGGTGGTCATTACATCACATTTCTGCTTCAAAGCTACTCTTTTATCACTCTCTAGTGCCATTAGAAGCCCTCAGCTTTTTTTTTTTTTT
>VYXF01006995.1:251191-265921 GCA_013397295.1 Polioptila caerulea
AAGGGAGTCATATTCAAATCTTTCAATAAGCATAAAAATAATTGCACTATCAGAAATGTTGTGTGCCAGTTAGCTGATAAATTACCAGGGCAAATAAATAAGAGGATATAGAGCACCCAGTTAGGGAGATAATTCTTCTGCTACTCGTAGGAAAATCACTGTGACAGTGACTGAACACTGGAGCAGGTTGTCCAAGGGGTGTGTGGGGTCACCATCTTTGGAGATATTCAAAAGCCTTCTGGTCTTGGGCAACCAGCTTTAGGATGCCATGTATGAGTGGGCATGTTGGATCCGGTGACCTCTGGAGTTCTATTCCTACCTCAGCTGTTCTGTGATTCTGTGAAAGAAAATATATTTGCCTCCACACACAACCCAAATCCAAACCAAACAAAAAGCTCCATCGAATTTAAAATGAGCATATTCAGAATAACTCTGTAAAAATATAGACCACACTTTCATAAAGCTACTATATAGACCAATTTATTTAGTTTTAAATTACACAAAGCAATTTAATGTTGGAGTTGCATTTTACTTCCCCTCCTAGAAATATCCTCAGGATATGTAAATGTGAGTTACATAGGTAAAATTCATGGCCAAGTCTCTGGATTCCTAATAAATTAGAAAATTTATTTTTCTAATGTCTAAATTATTAATTTTAATAAATATTCTCCAATTATTCTCACATAGGTTATATATTGTCATGTTTTTGTTCTGAAGGCGATGACTGTAAACACTTTGTGCTTAACTTTTAATTCTGATGATGCTAATTATATTTTCAAGGAGAAATTTAATACTTAATGTATTTAGGAAAGTACTTACACATATGGTGATGGGTGGATGAATGATGTGCAAAGGGTCAGACGTGGCTGGTCAGTGCCGTGGCAATGGGACTGTGCAGGGGCCAGGCTGGGCCTGGCTCAGGGCAGGCAGGGCAGGGCTGGGGAAGCTGGAGACCTGTCCTGTTGCACAACTGGAGCAGCAGGAGGGGAGCCCTGGGGGATGACATGGGGTCCTTGGCCAATGGGCAGCATTGGGTCAGGGCACGGCTGCTAAGGCTGGTAAGGGATCTGAGAGAATGTCTGTCTCTGTACTCACCCTTGACAGAAATACATGTTTAAATACTCTTAACCAGAGGTTTCTCTCTGTGAGTTTTTAAAGACTGAAATGGCAAAGTAAGGTTGGTCATCATTATGAGGTTGTGCAATGGCAATCCCATAGAATCACTGAACGGCTGAGGTGGGAAGGGACTTCTGGATGGCCTTGGGTCCAGAGTGCCTGCCTGGAAAGGAAACCCCAGAGCCAGCTCTCCAGGACCCTGTCCAGGCATTGATCCCTGGGAAAAGATTCTAGAAAGAAAATGGGATGGATTTTTGCCTTGACTCAGGTATCCTGAGCTCACTGAAGGAACCAACTAGGATGTTTTCAAGCACTTTGACAAGTGTTAGACAGTGTTTCAGACATTTCCTTGTTTCAGTCACTCTTATGTAGTCTCTAATTGATTTTGATCAGATTACTGATTACCATTATGTATATACATAATGGATTTTTTTTTTGGTGTGAAAGAAGTTTTATCTCACATATATTTTTGTTCTTTAGATCCTCAACATAGCTGTTCTTAGGCACATGCAATTCCATGGTGGGGAAAACACCAAAACTTACACTTTATTCTGAAGGCTGATGATTTCTTTCATAGTAAAGTTGCGTTGTAAAACTTTCTTTCTCTGGTTGCTTTAAACTGGGGAATTGTTCAGTTAGGTGACATACTGTTTAATCATACAGCAGATGTCTTGTTTTTAGTTTTTCAGGTACTGTGCCAATAGCTGAGCATAACCTGTAGGTTTTGGCTTGCAGAAGTGCAGCTGTTTACATGGCTAAATTCTAGGATAAAATCAGAGCAGGCACATTTAGAATTTGGTAGTTTGCAGATACTGTCTTATTGATTCTGCTTTCTTTTGTGGGAGGTCGAGAATATGGGGAGGATCACAACAATGAAGGAACTATAATCTGTAGCAATAGCCCTGCTCCAGCTCTACAGAGCTAAATGCAGGACAGGACACAACAGCTAATATGGCAGCACTGGTGTGAAACAAGACAGAGATAAGAAAGCAACTTTTGCCCTCTTGAACAACAATCTGAGGCTGAATTCCAGATGTAAGGATTCAACATGCAGAAAAGGTTTTCTTACTAGAGACACTGGGACACTTAATTAGTGTTTGATACTGGGGGCACTGCTGACACCATAGATTTGTGGTGGATTCATTGGGTGTGGATGAAGGGTAGTTTTGAGGATCTGTAAGAAAGATCCTCAACAGAGAGACTCCTAAGTCTCTGGGGGCAGCTGCTGTGTGTATGCATATGGGGAGAAATGTCAAGGGCAGACTTGTGGAGTGGTAGGCTATGGCAGTGCAAAGGGCTATTATGAGTAGACTCTAGTGGGAGAATTAATTGCCATAAATATTTAATTACTGATTTGGGTATTGAGAAAGAAGACAAGTATTGAAAGACTCAGGTAAAACACCTTTCTTTCCCTTTTCTGATGCTTAAGTTCACTTCTGATACCATTTCGTCCATCTTCCTTTTTTTCAGTCCCCTGTTGTCACTGTGGATTACTCCCAGTTCCTTTTGTGAGGTGGTGGGTGGCAGAGGTAGTTTGGATCAGTGTGTAGCAGTTTCCTTCTGCTGCTCCCTACTTCTTTTCTTTTGCTGCCTCTTATATTTTTCCATTGCTTTGTGCTGGTCTTATCCAAAGGACAACAGCAAATTGTTGGCTCATGGTAATGTTGTCCTTCAGAACCCCCAGCTTCTTCCCTGCAAAACTGCTTTCTATCTTGTTGGCTGCCAGTGCTTGTTGATGTTTCCATGGTGCAGGACTTCACATTGTGGGAACTTCATGTATTTCTTTTTTGTTGAGGTGCCACTGAATAGCAGCACATTGATCTTACATATCCACTACTCCTCCTGGTTTTATATCTTATGAAAACTTGCTGAGGATGCACTCTATCCCACAATCCACTTTATTGGTGAAGTGGATATTAGAAGGGTATTAGATCCAGTACCAGCTCCCATATATATATCCCAACAGAGTCGCCTCCACCCAGACTTTGTGCCAGTGATCAAAACCCTGTGAGCCTGGCAGTTCAAAGAACCACAGAACGACTGATAGGGGGAGGGACCCCTGGAGGTCATGTGTTCCAACTCCCCTCCAGGGGGCTCAGGTAGGGCCACCAAGAGCCAGTTGCCCAGGACCATGTTCAGAGGACTCTTGGATATCCCGAAGGTTGGATATCTCCCTGGGTAAGGCGTGCCAGTGCTAGGTCAAGCTCAAAGTGAGAAAGTCTTTCCTGATGTTCAGAAGGAATCTCCTGTGTTTCAATTTTTGACTATTGTCTCTGGTCCTGGCACCGGGTGCCACTGGAAAGAGCCAGTTCTCTCTGCTTTAGAATAGAATTATCTAGGTTGAAAGAGACTTTTAAGATCCTTAAGTCCAACCATCAACCCAGCACTACCACTGTAACTCCTCCACCACTAAACCATCAGCCAGATTCAGACAGCTCTTACACATCTCCAGGGATGGTGGCTCCACCACATCTGTGGGCAACCTATTCCAATGCCCGACCACCTGAACAATGAAAAAAAAATAAAATTCTTATATCTCATCTGAATCTCTGCTATCTCAGCTTCAGGCTGTTTCCTGTGGTCCCCTCACTGCAGGCACAGGAGAAGGGACTGGCCCCTACCTCACCAAAACCTCAGGGAGCTGTCAAGAGTGATGAACCTGAACCTCCTCTTCTTGAGACTAAACAAACCCATCTCCCTCAGCTGTTCCTTATGAGACACATTCTCTAGTCCCTTTACGAGCTCTGCTGCCCTTTGCTGGACATGCTGTAGCACCTTTACTACCTCCTTTCTGTTGCATGTGTACGTGGATGAGATCCAACCCTTTCCCTATCCTGAGCCTCCTCTTCCCCAGGCTACAGAGCTAAACTGACAGTTTAGCCAGTCTAGTAAAAAGGCTATTTGATATATACAGTAATGATACCAGATCAAGTTCCTGTATTGTGAAATGTGTCCTGTTTTATCAAAGAATGACAAAATAAAAAGGCTATTTCCTACCAAAAGGAATGCAGGCCTTGGGATTTGGAGTTGTACTTCAGAAGTGGCTCAATTTCTTCATCCAGGCAATATGATCTTCCAAGGCTTAGTACTCTAAATCTTACTGCATAATTCCTTTCATTTGCTTGATAAACCTCAGTTCACCAGTCCTTGCTGGAAGTTCAAATCCTGCATCTGGCATTATTTATGGAATTTATTCCATCAATTTCATTTATTTCACCAGGCATTTATTTATGGAATGAAGTACCAGGGCTGTAACATCACTGTCTCACAGGGAAGCCAAGCTGCACTAGCAAGTGGTGTGCAAATCTGTGATAACTGACTGGGACAGCAGGTCTTACAGCTGTGTTATGTATTACGTCCTTTGTAATGTAAAAATAAAATCCTTTTTATTGCAGTAATTTGAAAAGCAATGGAAAAGATAATCATTGAGGCAACATTATTACTGCAACAGAATAAATTCTGTTATCTGAGAAAGAAAAGCCTATCAGATATTAACATTTACATAGATTAATATAGGTGTTACTGTTTAGTCTCCTATAATGAAATCCCTTCCAGTGTAGGATTGCTGTCCTTTACTGACAATTCTGGTTTACAAAAGCAGCAAATTTTGTCTCGTTTCAGTAGGAGGTAATTTGTGGAAACACTGCCAGGTATTTCTGAGATTATGTGAGGAAGGAAGTGTGAGTTATCAAGGCCCATGAAAACATAAAAGCTGCCAGGAAAAAAAAAAAAAAAAAGCCTCTGTTGATTTATGGGTTAGTGGTAGTCAAGTGTGGAAAGGGAGCTAATAGGTGGTAAGTACTCAGAGGTGTATGTGGTGAAATGGCTTAATGGTGCTTGCACAAGAAATTAGTGGTAAACTCCAGATTCAGTTATTAGGTTCCTGTTTTCTGGCCCTGTGTCTTCATCATGTATAGTGAAACAAAATTGTGATTTCATATTGTTGATAGAATATGTTTGTGCGCTTTTTTGCTGCACAAACATTTCTGCAGTTCCTTCCAGTGGTCATGGAGCACCTGTGCAGGAAACTCTCTAGAGTCCAAACAATGTCATAGCAGCTGAGTGGGAATTCTTACTGTGGAAAATAAAAATGCTACTTCCACAGGAAATTCCTAATCACCTATTCCCATAGCTGCCATAATGCACTTATTGCTACATGGCCCTTATAGATACCATAAATGGTTGCTGATCCACACCTAACTTGTACTCAAATTGCTGATTTTTCAGCACTCATAAATCAGTGTACTGTCACTGGCAGACACATTTACATCCTGCATCTAGCAAGCTTTTGTCTTAGAGCAGCATTATACTGCTGCTGAATGTAAACCATTCTGTTAGGCATAGAGTGATGCTAATCTTAGCTAATAATGAAGAAGAGACTAATATTGAGACATCACTTGGCTTCTTCTCAGGTTTCATTGCTCCTTGGCAGAACAGAAGTGTTTAAAAATCAGTGTAGTTGGCAAGTTGTGCATTCCATTCATAAGGAGAAGTTACTCGGTGCTGGATGTCACACCAGGCTGAGTGTAAGAACAACAGTGTAGCCAGCAGGTTGAGGGAAGTAATTCTTCCCCTGTGTCGGGCACTCCAGAGACTGCTGGTGGAGCACAATACCCAATTTTGGGCTCCCCAGTACCAGACAGACATTGACATGTTGGAATGAGTCCAGCAGGGAGCCAGCAGGAAGCTTATAGGGTACAAGAAGTGGCTGAGAGAACCAGATGGGTCTGTTTAACCTGTAGAAGAGCAGGCAGGAGTGATCCTGCTCTCTGTAACTCTCTACAAATTTTGGAGAGATTAAGCCAGAATCTTCTCAGAGTAATACAGTGGAAGGATGATGAGCAACAGACACAAATAAGAATATGGAAAATATTGATGGTACATGGGGAAAAAGCCCCATAGGAGTGGTAAAACACTCTGGTTTCCCAGAGTAGAAGATACTACAAACTCAGCAGCATAGCTTACTCTCATTATATGTGTTTTGAGCAGGATGTTTAATCTAGGAGTGATAGAGGTCCTTGTCATCTACATGATTTTTTTGATATATGTTACTGTAATAATTCTTTACTTCCTTACAGACTCCACTAGAGGGGTCAGGAAAAAGTATTTTATAGCTACAGTTAAACCCACACTGATTAGGCAAATCCTGTCTGGTTGACTTGTCAAGATTCAGAACTGGTTATTATCTGGTCTCACAGTGCAGGAAAATGAGACATAGCCTCCAAATCTAGATTTACCTAGGCAAAGTATTTTTGAAACACTTGCATTAGTAGTTGTACATGTGAAATAAAGGAACTATCTCATAGTCTAAACGAGCTGCAATCAACTTGCCCCAAAACTGGGGAAGGTTGTTGTCTTGAGCAGTTTCTACCTGAAGTGCAAGGACTGTTACTTTGACTGTATTTCATCCATTATAAATAGCAATTAGCAAGTAACAAAAATAGCAAAGTGTTATTTTTTTAATCCCAACCTTTGCACTTAACATCATAGGCCTTTTCACCTTACAGGAAAGGTAAGATAATAAACATGAACCAGGTCCCAGTCGTGTTGCTTAATGCCTGAATGGTAGTCACTTGAATCATACCACAATGATAAGGTTATTTTTAAAATTGATAAATCAAAGTGGTTGTGTTATGGAAACTAAATCCTGGAAGTTAGAGGAGCTGAATGAATAAGTTTGTCTTTTTAAAAAAAACACATATTTCGCATCCTTGTTCAATCAGCGTTGCCTGAAAGAAATTTGTACTGCTAAGGTTGACATTTCATAGTTCACTGGGGACAAACAATGTGAATATATTCATGAAGTCATATACGTTATCATGATAGGTAGGAGTGAAAGGGAAGGTTAACAAGAAAGTGACTCAGACCAAATGATCATGTTTTATTAAAAGTATTCTACAGACATTTAGTATTAATGTGTAATCATTTTATGGTTAAACAACTAGGTATATTTATGAAGAAATCTGTATGTTTTTGTTTAGTTCATAGATTTTTTTTACGAGTGATTTTTTATTTTCTTTTTAATATTTTCTTTCCTTTTTCTACCTTTCTAGGGAAGAGAAGTGCATTAAAACAAGCAGTAAAATGTCTTTTTCTCATACACAGCTAAAATAGATGGGTGATAGTTCAAGTAGGGTTATGCTTTTAGTCCATATTTCATCTGAGTCTTTAATGGTCAGTGAAGTTAATGGGGTTATGATGATTTATGTCAGCTGATGATCAAACCTTATATCATGTTGTTTTGTGGTTGAAGCACATGGCTTGGGCTGCAGGGCCTTGTTTTGTTCCCTGTTAGGACAAATGAACAAAGAACATCCAAACATACAAATCATTGTTTATCTGTGAACTATCTTACTATAAAATAATAAATTGCCACTGTGGTAAACCTACCATTCAGATTTTTTTTTTTCATTCTGCTTTTAAAACCAGAAGGTTTTAGTTCTTCATATAAAAATCTAGGAAATGAATACTGGAACACTCTGCTTTTGGCCTTGATCTCTGGGCATGTCCAGTCTTACTCTGCTTTTCTGCTGATAAGCTCCAAGTTTTTAAAGCCCTCCTTTTGGCAGAGGCTTCATCTTCTGACAGCAGCAATCCTACCTAGGGAAGAAAAAAATCAGATTTCTCTGTAGTAGATATCATTCTTTCACCTCTTTAATAATGAAAATGCATCAACCATAATAAAATCCAAATTAATTTTTCAGCTGGAAGTTGTCTTTTTTTGATTGATAGCTCTTGCTAGAGCTCTTAGTTTGGAATAGTTTCAAAATATTTCCTCCTCTGGTCTTGTAATCTCTGAAGGGTTGGAGATGCAAAATATCTGCTTTGGGTATCATCAACATTAAATCTCTGGGGTATAATAGCAGTTTGTTCTGTACTTTCAACTTTAACCAATGAACTCAGTATCTCAGCTGTTTTTTATTATCTGTGGAAGTTGCTGCATGGCGAAAGGAACGGAGAAAAGAGGAGCTTAGCTGTCACGTACCCTATAGCACATCATAACTTGAACACTCTGTATTTACTCTTGGTTTGTCAGAAACAGAGAGATGGTGCAAGTATTGGTAACTTGAAAGAAAATGGAAATCTTAAAACCAATCCAACGCTTTTTATTTTGTGCTGGTATTGCCAGTGTAACTTGTGTTCTGCTTACATGCACATCTAGCTTGCTTCTGGACATCTGCTTTATGTTACCTCTCCTTGCCTGCTCCCCACCATCTCTCTCAAACACATATTTGGGAACATAAAAATAATTTCTGACAAAGTATGAATTAAGATGAGCTTTTTTTTTGGTCTTGAGTATTACGTTAATTGATATTTGAGGATTCTGTATCACTCAATCCAGCAATTATAGCAAAATACAAAATTTTTAAACCCAGTTAGAAGCCTTGTTTATTTGAAGATTAATTTAAGATTTTCAGCAAATATTGACAGTATCTTACACTGCGCATGCAGGGACTAGAGAGATTACTGATCAATTTGAAAAGATGAAAAAATACCTAAGTCATTGTCCAAGAGTAAGAATGTTAAAACACTCGAGAATCCCCTTCCCCACATTTTTGAACAACAAAATAAAGATTTTTGTTAAAAAAAATATTTAATGTATTAACCTCTCAAACAGTAGTAAATCTTTGTGCTCTGAGGGACAAAAGTTCCTTACTAGGATGTGTTAAAAATACCTCTTGTATCAAAGGTATTTCAAGCTGAAAGAGAGCCTTCAAGTGGGTCTAGATGTAATGTACTTGCTAAAATATAAAATATAATGCTTGTAAAAGTCAGATACAGATCTGTCTTATAGCTTGTATCAGCTGATGAATCTAATGTTCTTTCCACTTTCTAAGTCCTCCAAAATAGGTACATATGTTTATGTAACATTTCAACAACTAGTGTTGGAAAATTATTGATTAATTACTGCCCTGTGATTAAATATAAGCAAACAAACGTGCTACACTCTTTAGAGAACTTTCTGTACATCACCTAACATTATTCCTGAAAATTCTTAATTAGCTTCTTCTTAATATAAGATTGCTTTTATTTTTACCCTAAAGAAAATGACACTTTTTAATGTATCATACTTTGTTAGCTAAAAGCCAAATAAGTGGTCATTTTTCTGTCATTGTTTCCACATAAATCCCTGTTGCTCAGTCTCTCTCTGGTTGCTCTGCAGAGATCCCATGTGCAGATCAAAAAGGTGTTTTAATAGATCAGCTACGGCTTCTCTCACATGTAGAATGCATATAGATGGCCGATATATAAAGAATGATATAAAGATGGCTAGCAGCATAAAAGACCTTCTATTTCTTACCAAGATGGGTTTTTTGACATTACTCGTATAAATAGTATTCCTCTTATTTCAGCTTGCATGGTTTATAATGAATTTTATTTCAACTTCCTGCCAGCTTTAAAAAGGTTGCTAAATAACTAATGTGAAGGAGCTGTAATCAGATGTCCTCAAATTGAGGTGAAGTAATTGTCTGCAGCTGTTCTTTCTGTTCTTCTGCTTAGACATTACACAAGGTGAGGTTTTAGTTTAAATAGCTTTCATCAGGTTACCTAAGTTGGGGTTGAACCTCGTGAAGACTGTGTTTATTTTGTAATGGTGGCTTCAGGTAAGGGCAATTTCTTCCTTAATTAGTTGGAGTTTCTTGAGGGAATCTTGCCTTGCATTTGTGTTAGTACATGGTCTTTTAATGCCAGTTTAAAGGCAAAGGATACTTGGTCTAATTTTGCTCCTGTCTTGGGATTCTGTGTGCATGCTGGATCATGCTAGATAAGCTTCTGAAGAAAAACCACCTGTAGTGATCACTTGTCATTCTAGGACTTTGGTGGCTTTGGCTGCAGGATTTCTTAAAAGTACAATTTATCCCCACAGGGAAAATCAAATACATTAATTAAGTTGAAATGCAAATCACCCTTTTTATTAAGACTTATAATCTCTCTCTATAAGTTTAGATTTATTTTTTGATAAACCAAGTTTGGCTCCTGCATCAGTAGTCTTTTCCATGCTAAGTAAACCTGAATGCTAAGATTTTTTTTTTTTTTTGTTGTTACAAATGTTTGCTGCCTCTCTTGTGCTGAGAGGAATAAAATTATTAAAAGCCTTGTGGATAGATGCACAACATCATAAGAAGCTCCTGGAAAAGCTTTGTGGTGAAGTCTTGTGCATTCATACTTGGGACAGCAGTGTTCTAACAGCTTGGGGTAAAAAGTTTGGGGTTGGGAAGGAGATCAGCTTGTAATCACAATACCTGCAGAAAGCTTTCGATTATATGAGCTGGCTGATTATGTTGATGATTATTTTATTGTGAAGGTTATACATTACTATGCTTGGGACCATTTAAATGTCTTTGTGGTTGAAGTACCTCTAACTTTCTTCCAAAATGCCATAAAGGAAGATTATAGAACTGATTATTTTGGTTAATTCTCTATGTATAATGACTTCTCTTTAAAACCTGTGGTTGCAAAGTTGGTTTGGTGTAAATTCTGTGGTGAATGAACAGACAATAATGTGTCAAAAGTGAACTTTGCAGTTTATTTACTCTCCAACACTTACTTCATAACACTTTATAGCTAGTCCCATACATATTAACCTTTTAATTGCGTAGTATGGTATTAGAGCCACCTGTAAGGAAATGGTTTTTATTCTGGTGAACTTTTTCAGAGTTTGTCATTGCATTTTTTTACATGGGCCTCTTAGTAATTCTTAAGGGGTTTTGTTTGGGTTTTTTTTTTTCCTTTTTTTCTTTTTAACTATAAAAATCTGTTTCAGCTCTCTCTGAAAAGATGACAATTTTAAATTCCTGTCTGGACTGAGGAGTCCTTTACAGTGCTGTAATAGAAGATAATGTGCCCTGCAGAACACTTGACTTCATTTTTGTGTGATACTGGCGCTGTCTTGTGATATCCATCATTCAGTAGCAATGCAGAAACAAATCCCTGAGGTTTTCCCATAGAGACCACAAGTGTTATGGCAGATTATTGAAGTTTAATTGCTATCACATGTTCTGCATAAGATATTTAATAAGGAAACTTGGTCCAGATCTTCAGATAGGACCACAAAGATGTCGAAGGAAATGGAGGATCTCACATACGTGGAGATGCTAAGGGAGATGGGACTATTCAGACTGGAAGGGGGGAAGTTCATGGACAATCTTATCCTAATTTCTAAATGCTTGATGGGAGGGAATGATGAAGAGCGAGCCAGATTTTTCCTTAGTAGTGCCAGCTGGCTGGATGAGAAGCAATGGGTACACAATTAAAAAACATGAAATTCTCATTGAACACAAGATTTTTATTTTTTTTTTTAAACTGTAGAACACTGGTCAAACACTGGCACATGTTTCCCATAGAGAATGCAGAGTTTCATCTGTGGAATTACTCAAAACCTGGCTGGATAACCTGTCCTGTTGCCATGGGCACTCTGCTGCAGGAGGGTTGGACTAGATCTGAACAGGTCACATCCATCCTCAGTTATGTGTGTAGTCCATACGTGTTGCCATATTTTTTTTTCAATAGGATTCTAAGTATAAATCCAACTTGGGCCTCAAATACCCTTGGACCAAAATAGTTCTTGCATTCCAGAGTTATAACATTCCATGAGAATGGTATGATTTTTCCAGTTTCTCCAAATCAGTGTCTTTCCACATAGGGAACAAGGATTGCTGTCTCCCACATGCTAGCATAATCAATACACTGCTTTACATGGCACTACCTGTCTAAAATACAGAAAGAAGTTATCTACTAGTCAAGTTTCCTGGTACATCAAAGTGTAAAATCAGCTGTTTAGTTGCTTAAAGTGTCTTGTTCAGGCTAAATTTTTTTATACTTTGTCTTTATATTCTACCTTTCTTCTACTTCATTCTTTTTTACTCAGTTTTGGTGTAGTGAAAACTACAATTGGAGCAATTTAGCTTTTTCCTGAAACTAGGGGAAAAGAGTAATTTGCCCCATGTCTTTAGTACTTCAAGCAGGTTGTCAGGAAAATTGGCTGAGCCTGTAGGCATGTATGTTTTCCATAGATTGTGTCTGGTACTTAGAATGACTTTTCCTATCATTGCACATCTGCTGTGGGTTTTGCTGGGTTCAGTGGCTTCAGATGAGTCATAAAAATCTCTTGTGTGTTGTCCCTAATGCTTTTGCTGGCCCAGATAGCTGGAGCTGCTTGCTTCAATGAAGGGGCTTTGTGTGAGAGCAGCAGGAGTGTAAACTAGGACAAGAATGACTTTGGCTTTAAGGTCTCCTTAGAGTGAGATACAAACATGTAAAGGGCAAGGATTCTTGACTTATACTTCTATAGATGATGGGAAAGAAAGACTAAGCTGCTGCTCCTTTTTTAGCTGTCACCTTGGTCTTTGAGTGTGCATGGGGATTGTGAAAACCAATGGCACACAGCTGAAGCCAAGAGCACAGGAGAATGTCTGAAATGAAAAAGGCAGTGGACTCTTATTTCTGCTTTCCTAAAAGAAAGAGAGGGTGCTTTTTGAGGGGGAATTTAACAAGTTTGAGGCATTAGGCTACGACTGAGGGTAGGGTGCCCCTGAAGAAGGGCACACATGTGCATTTAGGAGTGCGAAACAATTGCACATTCTACTCCAGTGGCTTTGGATCTTTTTTTCTGATTATCATTTGAGAACTTCATGGTGGGGCTCAGTGTGTGATTAGAAGTAGCCTTCTTGATGCTAGTGCAAGCAATTGTGAAACACCTAATCTCCTCCATAGTATCAGGGCAAATGCCACAGAACCTCAGGACTTTGGGACAGTGTCTCACTGATGAAGCCCACCAAGAGAGTGGAAAAGTTTTGAGCTAATCATCAGACATGTGTATTTTAAACACATTTTCTAAAGAACGAGGTTTTAGTGAGCTGTGTTTGGCTTTTCAATCCATCAGTCCATTTGAACTGAATTTAGCAGGGCCATAAGTACTCAAAAATGTTAAGTTTTGATTTTCCTGAAAATCAGTGTCCATTTTTGAAATGGACTAGAGCCATATTGAGGAAGGAGCTATGTTGGGGTCAGCACGCAAGTCCCAGGCTTATCTGCACATGCATAAATGGCTGAGCAGGATACATATGACAGAATTTGTCTCAGCACAGCAACTGCTGCTCCTTGCCTTGGCTTTATGCACAGGAGCTGTTTGTGTTTGGAAAGGGGAGGATGCAAGGAAGTAGGTCACATTCAAAGAAATAGGCTTTTTTTCTTTTTTTCCCTCTCTGCTCTTTGGGAAACTTCTTGTAGGAAGTCTATCCTCTGTTTCACAAAAAATATCTGAGGCAGACAGCTTGATGATGCCTAGTTATCAGAACACAAATGTCTTTGCTTATTGTCTCCCACTAAAGGACTCCTCTCACTGTCTCAAATAATTCTGCAGCTGTAGAAGAGTTTTACTCTAAGGTTTTATTCTGTCCCTTAAGGATGTTGCAGGTTTAGAAAGACAGTTAATATGGAATATCTTAAGTTTGAAGAACTGTTTTCTTTCCAGTCACAAACTGAAGAGCTAGCCAGAGAAAACTTCAGCTTTCATTACTGTCTTAAAATTCACATGGTAGTGTCCTGACATATTTCAGTCTTCAAGAAATCAGATCCTCTTGTCTTAAATAGCTGTATGCCTTTTGCAAGCTGTTTGAAATACCTACTGAATTAGTTTTTATCCTTTTAACGTATCATGCAAATCTGATAGGCAGATAGGAAAGCTGTCTAATGTAGAGAGTTTATAGCACTTTGTTACAATAAACAAACAAACCAGCCAACCTAAACTCTCTCTATGTTCAAAGAACTTCTCTGTACCTGCTCAGCTCACGCTTAGCTGCGTATGTTTGTTCGGGAGAATATCACAGCTCGTATTTGTAATACACATTGTAATGTACATCTCGTGGGAAGGTGTGGAAGGGGAAGTTGAAATGGCTCTTTGCTGATGATAAAATCTAAACAAAAACAACTGCCGATTCCCTGGCCAGCCAGCTTGCTGGGACATTTTTATAATTCTTTTACTCTGTTGTTGGAGGTCTCCAATTAGCCTCAAACTGGAGCTCGCAGCTTGTGTGTGAAACAGGCAGCTGCTGGCACGCAATCCTCCCTGAAGTTGTTTCCTTTCCTTTTTCCTGAGATTTCGCGAAGGGGGGGAAGGGGTTGGAGTCACATGGATACAAAGCTTTTGATTAATGTCCAAGTCTGTGCTGCTGCGGCGGCTTTCCAACCTCTCAGCTAGCAGGGCGAGCTGGGAACCAGTGACCGCTCGTTTCCTCCAGGCTGTGTCCCCTTCCTGACGGGAAAGCAGCGCGCTCTGGGGGTGGCTCGTCGCCTCCGGACCTCGGGGCGAGCGGGGGCTGCGGCTGGGGACCGGCCGGAGCCCGGCCCCGCTGGGTAACTTGGCGGGGTCTTTTGTTGTCCTCGTCCGCAGCGGCGCAGCGCCGGGGCGCTCGGGGGAAGGCGCCGGGCTGGGAGCACCGACCCTCCTCGCTGCACCATGACAGAGGAAAGCAAGGGGGAAGGCAAGGGGGAAAGCGGGAAGGACTTGGAGAAGCAGCTTCGCTTACGCGTGTGCGTCCTCAACGAGCTGCTCAAGACGGAGCGGGACTACGTGGGCACGCTGGAGTTCCTGGTGTCGGTGAGCGGCGGGGC
>VYXF01006995.1:265939-408334 GCA_013397295.1 Polioptila caerulea
GCGCGGGGCAGGCGGCGCCCGGCGCGGCGGGAGCGGGGCACCCGCGGGACTCCCGGCCGGGAAGGGCTTTCACCCGGAGCTTTTGCTCGAAAGGGAGGGACAGTAACAGGTTTTGGAGTAGCCGAAGAGGGATCGTGCGTTGCCCCCATCCCCATCCCCCGGCCGCACTTTGGCACTGATGGTCTCGCATCTCCGCGCATGGAAGCGGATGGGGACGGTGGGTTTGGGTTGCCCCGGACCGAACCGGTGTGGGGGCTTGTGTTCATTTTAGGGCGCCGCAGTTCCACTATTTGCGATAGTCTTGGAAGCCCAGCGGTGCAGGGAGGAGGGAGCAGGACAGAGGGGGTGCTGGTGTGCAGCAGCTGCTTGGCATTAAAGCCACATGTGGCATTCCCTCCTGTCTTGTGATATAGGGTCAGCTGCGAAGGTAGCGCATTCTGCTGAGCTGTGTTGTGACAGTTTTAGCTTCTTTCTACATTGGACTTTCACTGTTAATAGAGTTATTGGTGCCAGGTAATATCCTAGTCAGAAAGGCAGGAGTTCTCACTCTCTCAAAAAGCCAAAGTGACAAATTATTGCAGAACAGATGTGGACGGCGTTTCATTTGTGCCTAATCTTGGTAGCATCACTTCAGGGCTCTGATGTGATAAATATTTCCAAATGAACTGCTTCAGATTGCAAAAGTTTTCACAGTAGCGCCGTCATACATTTCTCTCCTCCTGTCCCATTGAAGAAGGGAAATCCTTCCAACTGCAAACTTCCTGCTTTGCTGCCTTGAGAATTGTGGACTTTCTGCTTATTACCATGAAAGAGGAAATTCTTAAGTTGGCTGTGACAGGGGGAATAAAAGCACAGACATTGGAGTGAAATAAGATCTACAGTGTAGCTTATTTTCTCCATATGTTTGTCCTCAGCAGAACCATGAAAAATGGTAAATGGTCCAATGTGTTGGGTTTTTTGGGGTTTTTTTGTTTGTTTTTTAATTTTTTTTTAAGTTTAGAATGCATATTTGAAAAAGAGGCTGTGCGATTATTTTACTTGCTTCCATTTAATGATCAGGGTTTACCTATTTTTAAAAAAAAAACTATTCTAAGGTAATGTTCTTTCATATTTTACCTCAAGACACAAATTTGATGTATGCCAGAGTCTTGGATTTCAGCAAATTTGAAGAATTTGTAATATCTTTAATTTTTGAATTCTAAGGTTTTAGGCATGAGGTATTTGAGTTCAAGCAGTAAGTGCTCAAATTCTCCCAAGGATCAGAATCTGTACATGTTTCAAGTTCTAGCCAGACATTGAATTCAGTAATAAGTCTTTTTGCAGTTTGGATCAAGACAATCTGAATAAATCATGTGGAGAAAGGGAGAAGGGTTGGTGTTAAATACCTGGTTCTACATCAGCTTTTCAGATTCATTAATGATTGTGGGCAGGGTTAAAGTGACTGTTCAGAGATATAAATCCTTCTCAGAGAAATGACACATCTTCTACTTATACCTCAGTTTTGTTGGAGGAAACAGTTTCTGAGCTTTCCTTTTGTCTACCTGCAAGGACTGCTGTTGAGATCAACTGTGGTGGTGGATTTATGAGGGCCACAGGACTAGGGCCTCATCACATTGATTTTACTTAAGCCATCAAAACCATCATTGCATGAGGGGTTTATTTTCCAGTCAAAGTGAGCAGTCAGGCTTCCAGGTCATCTCAGCATAGTCAGTGGAGCTCATTGTGGTAGAAACCACGTTTCCTTTATGACTGAGAAGCTGAAGCTTTTTTGAACTTTTAATCTCTCTAAGAGTTTGCTCAGAGTACCTGAAGTTTTCACTGCAGTTAATAAAAAATAGGGTTCAGATATATATAGATATACCTATATATCTAGGTATATATAATATATATAATATATCCTAGATAAATTGAAAAAATCCTGTGCACGGTTAGAGAATGAAGAGGTTATAAGGAGGAAGTAACTTGCTGGTGTGTGTCAACACAAGAAATGCTTTGCTGGTCTCTCTACACTGGAAACATACCTATTATATGCTAGGTTTATTTAGACTCTCTTGTTTATGTTGGAATTAGAGTATTGCTCAGAACAGATTTGTGGTTTACTCCTCTATGATTGGTCATCCTCCACTTATCAGTGTAGTAAGAAGTAGCTTGGTTTGTAAGTTCTGTCAAAAGTCGGTAACACTGTAAGGTGCAAAGCAGAAGATTTGATATATTTGTTACTTTATTAGATGGAAGTATCTGAGTAGTCATTCCCATGTAAATTCATTCACCTCTTCTCCTTTGGCTCTATGCTGTTGAAATACAGTATATTGTTTTATATCTGCTCTCATCGCAAAGTAAATCTTTGTGAAAAGGTCTGGTTGTATTAATATTATTCTTTTCTAGCTCCTGAATCTTCCAGTAATAAACTGTAGTAGTGTAGTCTGTTGAGATTTCAGTGGTACAGAGCAATAACAATTTTGGGCCAATTGTAGTGAGGTATGTAAACATATGTGAGGTGGATAAACTTAAGTCACCCAGTAGTTGCAGCAATGTTGGAAGGAGGAAGCATGCACAGGAAATTATGAATAAATGCTCATACTTTTCCTTCAGATGTTTCATTATAGCATTTAGAGTGTCATTGCAATACCAGAGGTTTAGTTCCTTCTAGCATTTCTTAAAAATAACAAGTGATGGAAGAATCTACTGAAGACATTAAAACACCATTAAAAATTATATCTGTAGGTAAAGGTTTTTATTTTTTTTTTAATAAGCTACAATATTAAGTTTCTGTTATGACCAGCTGATACTTTACCAGTTAAATTAGCAAATAGACTTTTTCTGCTTCTGCCTGTTCTTGCTGGTGGCAAAATCTTTGTTTTCCAATGAAAGAGAAGCTTTACTTTCAAGAATAGAGGAAAATCTTTTTTTTCTTAGCAAAATGCGCTTTCTGGAGGGCACAGAAAGCAACAGTTAGTGAATATTTGCACCATCTAAAATAATTCTGTGTCATCCAACTGTGTGACTGAATAATTAATAATTACCTTGAGTACTTATGGTAAAGATGCTATACAAAAAATATTGTGACATTATCAATACATACCTTGTCTCTTTCATTCTTTACAGCAAATGACTAAATGTCTATATTTACTGTGATCTGTGTAAACATAAAGAAAATTTGCTGTATTACCCTATAAGCATAATTAGCCTGGAGAAAAAGAGACTGGGGGAAAACTTTATCACTCTTTAAAAGTACCTGAAAGGAAGCTGTAGTGAGGTAAGAATCAGTCTTTTTTCCCCCAGCTAACGAGTGCCAGGACAAGAGGAAATAGCCCTAGGCTGTGCTAGACTCGGTGTAGATTGGATGTTAGGAAGAATTGGTTCACTGAATGGGTGTTCAGGCATTGGAATAGGCTGCCCAGGGAAGTGGTGGAATCTCCATGCCTGTAGGTGTTCAAAAAACATGTAGATGTGGCATGGACACATGTGGACATGGTTTAGTTAGTGGTGAACATGGCAATGGTTGAACCTGATGATATTGGAGGTCTTTTCCAACATTAATGATTCTGTTCGCTGACTAGCTAACTAGAGCAAAAGTACATAAAATTTTCTGAGATTCCCATTGGTATGTGATTTTATGCTGGGGAATATATGATTTTTAATGAGAATTTAAAAAAAATAGTTGGGTTTGTTTTTGTAATCAGCTGAATGTTTTCCTGCAAGGTTTCATTTACTGTGTAATCAGGGTACTCACTGGAATCCCCAACATAACAGTAGTAAAGAGACCTGTAAAATTGGATAGAAGTTGATGAGACAATAAAAAGTATTTAATAGTAAAGGGTTGCTAAAAAGTGGCTAGTTTAACTAGTCATCTTATTATCTGATATAAGGCTTAGTTCTTATGTTTGTGATTTACACTAACTGACTGGCCAGTAAAGGCAAACCAGGCCATAAAGAATTTTAGGATGCATGTACATATATGGATGTATCTATACATATATGTATCTACATATATGAAATGTACATATATGTTTTTTTGGAAAGAAACTTTATTTTGGAATAGAAATTGGTAACGTAATAGATCTGCTACACTTGGTGCTTCAGGGGATATCCATGGAAGTAGAGTTTAATTTTCTACGGCAGAGATCGTTTCTCTGGCTCAGTTTCGTGTTCTGACAAATTTGACATTGATGGGAATAGAAGCAGATGTTGGCACTCCTGTAAACCTTCCCCACGGCCTCAGCTGGGGTGGCTAGTTAGATCTTGGAGCAGCTGGGGGAAAGAAACAAAGCTAGTTTATTATGGAGACTATAGTATGGTTTACAGAGTCTCTCAGTGAATATATATGTTTCTGCCAGTGAGCTCTCAAGTATCAGTTTGATTTTATTACATCCTACTGTACTATCTTCTGCTTGCACTAAAGTGAAAAAATGGTTAGTTTTCTTTAAAAGTGCCCAAATCCTTGCTTTTCAATTGGTATAAAGAGATATTGTTTATCAGGTTAATTGTGCAGCCTTTTAATTGTCTGTGACTCCTTGGGATCTGTATTCCTCTGCTGAACATTCCCTGTCTCTTGGCTCAATACATATTTCTCTGATTGTTGGGCAGACTAATTATTTGGAGAAGTGATTATAGTAATTGAGACTTCAGGTAACCTTTGTAGTCAAATTCAGTGTTGCTAACCCTGACTAGGAATAAAGGATTTATGTCAGGGATGAAAATTCCTCAAATGGTTACGCTATATAATAAAGTTAGATGTTGGGCTTTCCACAAAAAAAGAACAATTTATAAATGATCTTTTATGGATGTGGTTTGATACAAAAACAATGTGTCTGTGTGTGTTGTTTTTGTGTGCATGTGTATATATGTCACAGAATAGCTTAAATTGGAAGGGTCCCAAAAGGATCATCTAGTCCCACTCACTGAATATGTTGTATGTATATCTCAATTACAGTGATGATTAGTGACTTCATAGTGCTTTTCATAATTGCATTTAAATTTTATAAAAGAGATTTAAATGAATGGAAGGGAAGGGTTTAGCTGGCTGCATTTTTTGATAAGGTTATGTGATTTCCTTTCTCTTCAGGAAAAGAAAAACAGCATTCTATGGCTACTTCATCATAAAAAGTCAAAAGGAAGTGCAAACACAATTACCATAGAAAGTCAATATCTTTTCCATTCACTTCCAATTTCTGCTGTTTTTGACTTGCTTAAGTGTTAACAAAAAATGTGACTGTGGCATTCTATTTTTATTTGACTTTGCTTGTCTGTATCAATGGCACCACCTGTGGTCCCTATCAGAGTAAGGGTAACCACTTAAAAGCAGTTTATTTCTTTGTAACCCCTGCCCCAAGGTTGAACACTGCTTTATAGAATGGATTAGCAAGAAAGATTTTATTTATTTCTTTTTCTATATGTGTATGTCTTTACTAGGTGAGCACGGAGTTCATGCAATGTAGGATAACGGCAAAAAGCAGAGTTTTTTTCCAAAGAATTTTCAAGTACATATCTTATCTTGTTTGGAATTGGTGGGATTTATGCTAGACAATGACAAATGTTTCATACTTTTCAATGCATTTCCTCTTACCGCTTTCAGATGTGTTTAGATTGTATTGTGAAAAACTCTTCTTTAGGAAGAAGGGTGGTTTGTTGAGCTGTTCAGTGAAAAGTTTAGAATACTGAAAGGAGAATTCTTTGTTCCATAGCATTTAAAAAACTTTTCTGTTCTTAAGACCTATTGTAGACTAAGACTAAATCTTTTGAAGGCTATAATATGCTTAGAAGTGTTGTACAACTTCATGATTTATCTGTATTTATAAATAATATTTGCAGTGTTCCAGTCATTTCTTTGCTCTGCCTTCCTGGCACATGTATTTCACAAAGTTTTAGTGAGCTGCTAATTTAGAGGAAGCTACTTGGAGGGCACCATCCATCAAAATGGCCAAGTTTAAGTTATTTTGTGCAGCCTAATGCTGTTGAATAATATACTGTTTGCAGTCATTTCAAGTATTTATGGAGACATATTTTTCAACCCCCTTCAGAAGCAACTTTTCATCACTATTTTATAAATACTAGGTTTTAAAACTAGGTATCCCAAGGTTGGTTTGTATTTATTTGATAAGGTTAGCACGAAGATCAATTTTGTCAGTTAGATGAAGCTGAAGTCATTGTAACAGTAATACAACATGTGAGAAATTGCAATTCTTTACATTGGAAACCAAAAGGTCTTTTGGCCAAAATAAATCCAAACTGCCTGTAGTTGACCTAAGATACTGATTGGCATGATTTGCTAATCTGTAGAAGGCTATAACCATGTATCTCTGAGTAAAGTGTATATGCCTGTTTGGAAAGGAATAGGATTACCCATGAATGAAATATAGGCTTGAGCAAGCTAATGAGTTTTATTGAAGACTCTGCCATTTTTAACAATGTAGTAGTCACATACTCATGCATATTCTTTTTCAGAATCTCTATTTAAATATTTTTGCTTTAGGCCTCAACTAGATGCGTATTAATTTGGTTTTCTGTTTGGGATTGAGCAGGATTATCACTGTTTTTGGTGAGCATGTGCATTGGTGTGGGATTGGATATTCAGGAGGAATGCAGGAATGAAGACAGTGGAGTTACCACTCCTAGAGGTGTTCAAGAGATGTCTGAATCTGGTGCTGGGTGATGTGTTTTAGTGGTAGAGTCCTGTTCCTGGGATGGAATAACCCTGTTCACCTGTACAGGCTGGGGGCTAGAAAGCAGCTTTACAGAGATTACTCTGGGAGTACTTGTGGACAAGAACTGGAGTATGAATCAGCATTGCACCCTTGCTGTGCAGAAAAGAATCAGCCTCCTGGGGCTGTTCTAGCAAGGATGTTGCCAGTAGGTCAAGAGAGGTGATTCTTTACCCTCTGCTCTGCATCTGTCAGACTTACGAGAGCCAAATTTTTGGCTCCCTTATTGAAGAAATAATTTTACCTACTGACACAAGTCTGGGGCTGGGACTGACCAGCAAGGTGAGGAGGGGCCAGGAGCATACTGCTGCAAAGAGGCTGAGAGAGCAAGGTTTCTTTGGCCTTGTGAAGGTGGAATTTTTATTATTGTCTACAATACCCTGATGGATAGGTGTGGGCAAGATGCAGCCACATTCCTCTCAGAGGTGCACAATGGAAGAAGGAGAGGCCATGGAAGATGGGAATTCCAAAGCGATGTGAAGGGAAAAAAATATTGCTTACAATAAAACTGGTGAAAAACTGGTATAAGTTGCTCAGAGGCTGCTTTGTGTTTTGCTTAAAGGTCATCTAGGCAAGACTGGGCTACCTGTTCTAGTTGGCATGTCTCTGTTCGAGCAATTGGGCTAGATGACCTCCTTTCCAACCTCCAGGACTCATCAATTTGCAGTTTATTGCTATGACAGGAAAAAAAGGCTGACTGCCTTGAAGTTTCAGCCAGTTTCAGGAGAACAGAATTTTCAGGGTTGCATCTCTACTTTGTTTCCTTTATACTCTGAAATCGCAGTTCAAGTGGCCAGGCTGTACTGTTCAGCAGACAATTATTCAAAATACAAGAGAAAACTCAACACACTTGGAGTTTTTTTTAAAGATTTCAACTGTATTTTTTTTTGCTCAGGAAACAGAATCTGTCACTTTTGTACTACTTTCTATTCAGAGATGTCTCAGTGCATTGCTTTCATTAATAAATCAAACCTGTGTAGTTCTACAAGTGTGAAACTTAGATCTTGATTTTTGGGCCCCTGTGGAAGTTTGTGCCAGAACCAGAAATATAATCTGATGTCTTGATTCCCAGTTCACTACTCTGACAGAAAAACAACCCTTTCCCTTCATATATAATTGATGCTTAAAGAATGGTTGTCTACTTAAAATGCCTGAGAAGCTGCAAGGATAACTGTTCAAAGCCAGCTTCATTTTGTGCAAGCTTGATTGCTCCTGGGATTGCCTCATAGGCTGCTCACAGTTGAATTTATCCTGTTGTAGGGACAGAACTGAGAAATTAGGGTTTGACACTTATTTTAGGCCCCATGAGACCTCCAGATTGTCCTTTGTGCTTTTGGCAATCTGGCTGCCAAGTCACCTGGCATCCCTGATGGACTTTCAAAGCTGAAGAACAGAAAGGGAATGTGTAGGAGAAACAGACAGAATTTAAGTGAGTACTGGAAAAATACATTGTAGTAAGGTGGCTTTCTTTATTTCAGTGTAATTTGTGTGATGCAGGCCCCTTGACAAATTGATAATATCTTGATGAGTGAGACAGAATAAATAATCTAATCTTTGACCTTCCTTGGGAAGCTTTATATGAATTTCCACTTCAAAATGAAATTTGTCCGTGGGTGCTGATATTTGTGCCTGAATTTTAAATACATTATATGTGTTGGCATGTTTACTTTCTAAATACATTTTTGCCTCTTTTAATAACTAGAGCAAGTGATCATTATCCATTAATATGATGATGAATTTACATTAAAAAAGTGTTATATAATTTAGCCTGTTAAATAGATTATTAATTATTCAAGACTGTTTGTTTAAAAGGAGCTGTTCGTAGAGTGAGGGATAAATGTGTTCCTACGTGTTGACTTAATCCCAGTCTCTTGATGCCTAAATCAAATATGTTGTGACAGAGTGATTGATGTCTGGGATGCTATAAATTTGTGCAACAAGGCTGGAAACCCACTTCATTTTATTGCCTAGTATGTGCTAAGTTACACCATATCCTTAAATTCCTTGGGTAAGGCATCTGGATTCCTAGAAGAAATAGCCTGTGACAGCAAGCTTTGAGACAACATCCTCTGGCTCTATAGTGTGAGTGTGGTCTCTGCTTTAAGAGTCACGGAGGCATTTGAGACTTACACGGGTATGGCAGCAATTGAAGCTCTACAGGGTATAAGCACCACTTTCATTAAAAAGGTACAAGGTAGAGGGAAGGAAAAGTGGCATGCATCTGTAGAGTTAGTGTTGGTCTCACTTTTAAAGTCTTTGTGGCTGGATAGTTTGTATTTATCTTTTTGTTGTCTGGGAGAGAGAACTATTTTGCAGAAGCCATAGGAAGCAGGAAGGCAATAAGAAAGTCCCGATTCACAGAATGCCTTTGTAAAAATAGCCACCCTACATTTATAATGAGAGCTGCTTCCTTCCTTCTAATGTCTGTTGGGTTTTGTTCATGAAAGGTATGATAAAATATTATTTAAAAATGAACTTGCAGGGTATGTTAAAGACCTAAAATGAGATGTGCTGAAAGAAACCTGAGAATTGCTGGGACAGATTTAAGAAAAGGTCAATCCCACTGCCCTGATTATGGCCAGGAGAGAGTTAATTTTTGCAGTAAACAGGAGGGGGTATGGCTAGGACTTGGAGATTATTCTATACCATCTCACATCATTGGTGGGAGCAGGGAAAAGGGAGTCTCTTTTGGGGAGAAAGGGGTCCCTTCTGGTCAGGGTAGCGTGGTGGAGACAGTGGTCAGCTGTTGCTGTTTCTGTCTCAATCATTCACCTCTTTCTTGTGCCCTCTGCCATTACTAGTGCTGCTGTTACTGCTTGTTTTCTTATCTCATTGCTGTTTCCAGCACATTGTTCTTATCTCAACCTATGATCTTTACCTTTTTTGCCTCAAATTCTCCTCTCCAGCCCTCCATAAGGGGAGGGGGGAGCAGGGGCTGAGTGAGGCTGATGTGTGGTTTCAGTGGGAGCACTAAATTGGGGAATACCATTACTAAACTACATCACACAGTGGGTTTTTTGATATTGGTAAGTAGTAGCAGTACTTAGGGAGTTTGTGTTTCACAATTGGGGGTGTCTCTCCCGAAGAGTGTAGGTGTAGGACGTGGTTGCAAACTAAGTGATTTCTGAGTTTGATGACTTTATTTTTGTATTTGTGTATTTTTTTGGCATCTGTAACTTCTGAATGTGTATCCCATAAAATAATTCCTTTTATGCATTTTAAATATCCTGTCTAAAAAATTTGTACTTGCATCACTATTTTTCTTGTTGGAAATCTAATTATTCTTTTTATGAAACCCCTTTCATACTTTCAATCATCTTTCAAATTCCTTTATGATTAATTCTTTTGGTGTCAGGGTCATTGATCTTCTGCCTGGTTTTGTTCTTAGTCTTTTGCAGACAGTTTTCAGAGGGCAAAAACCAGCATCCCTGAACGTGTGTAATCGAAGTTTGAGGTACTGAATTATGACTTTTCTTGTCAGAATTCAGTACCTCATACTTGTCATAATAACATCTTTCTTGACTGAAAGATGTTAGAATTTTGGTTTATTCTTCTGCAATGGGTAGTTAGTGCCTTACTTAGGCCCTTTTTTTGCATCTTTACTTAACTTTAAATATCAAAAGTGGTATTTTTAGATTGGGCAAGACTCTTGAAGTATGACTTGTAGCTGCCAATTGCTTTTTCTTACCATTCTGTTTTGCTGGGTCAATGGGGAAAAGATCTAGAAAAGGATCTCAGTGAAGGATTAAGTAACCAACCAGGAAATAGGAAGGAGAAAATATTAAGGGAAAACACACCAACAAGGCAGAAGAGGAAAGACTTACTAAAACTAGTTATAAAAATGAAAACTCACGCAAAAAACCCCTTTGAAATGTGGCAAATAAACTATGAGATTTCCTCATACTGTAGTATATGTGTTAATAGGACAGGCATCACTGGCTTTTGCAGTGCTAAGTTAGATGCTGCTCATGGTCCCAGAAGTGAACTATGGATGTTTGCTGTCAGTATGGAAGAGTGCAAGTGCAGTGTTTCTCAGACATCTTCAAATACAGTCAGCTTCAGGTGTGAAAATACCATGATCTTTGAATTTGGTTATTGTGTGCTAATTTGTTTCTATTTTATGATAAAATCTGAAATGTCAATAATTATCAAGAGATATTTGAGAATTTTTTGTTGGAGAGAGCAGCATGTGAACTGTCTCTTTTATCAGAAAAAGAGACCTTCATGTTTTCATAAGGATGTGACTGAACATTTCCAAAGTGCTAAGTTGTAGATTGTTTCCAAAATGTTGGAATATTTTTGGCAGAGCTGAGATCTTTCTGTCGCTTAGAACTACAGCAGAGACATATTAGGTAGAAGGATTGTATCTGTTGTTTTTTTTAAGTGGAAAGGTTCATTTTCTATTAAAATGTTGGTTCTGTGTTACACAGAACAACACATAAACACTATTAATAAACAATACTGGAATTAATGAATGGAAATTACAAAATTAATTGGTTGTAGACCATATTTCAATATCTTGTAATATACCTGGAAGGATTCTTTATGTGGGCAGGGGCAGAAGAGTGAAGACCTGATGGCAATAACTTTTCATTTACTTAAGACTTCATTTATCTCTTTGACACTGCATGAGATCCTGTTTACTAAGAATAATGCCTGGAAGTTGGCAGTTATATTCTGTATGAGTGTGTTAATTTCTTCCCATATGCTATGAGGTTGTCCTCACAGGAAATAAAGGGACTTTTTCCCATGTTTAGTTGCACTGAACTGTTACAATAGTCAGACCGGACAGAAACAATGGGAAGGAAAGTTTCCTGTTTTCTGCTGATACTGAAGCGGTCTTCAACCCTTTCCAAGGAAGATCTTCAGTCCCACTGTGACTGCACAGAGAACTGATTGTCATTACTGCATGAAGATGCTGTGATCTCTCTTGAGAAGCAGCGCTTCACTCTTACGTGTTTTAAGGCAATTTACTGTCCTTCTATCCATCTCAATTACATCTCAGTATCTGCACTTAGAAATAGCAAATTGACAGCAGGGAATGCTTCAAGTTGCCTCTTTATAAACACTCAGATATATTATGCTGTGTTTAGAATAGTTTTAGATAGGTGATGAAATAAAACTTGAGCCTGAATGATATCCTCAAAAGGAAAGCAGAGGCGAATACAAATATAATAGACTTGGAAGCTTTTCATAATAGTAAAGATTTGAACTGCAAAAATGAATCATGCTGTGCTTTCAGTCTACTGTGCCAGGACAAAATTGGGGAAAGCTGGTAAATCAGCATTCCAGCAAATACTCTGATGAAATTTTCATGTGAAGCTGAGGATAAATTATGCTGATACTGCTACAATATAAACTGTGGTTTTCCACAGGTAAGGAAAGACAAAGACTCTGACTGGCCCCCCAAAAAATACTGCAAAAATCTTTTTAGTCAGTATTCAACCTGTAAGTTCAGAAGAGATTGTTTGTATTTAAATTTCACATACTTGTGTTATAGAATATTCCCATGGGTTGTGGGAGATGGCCATCAGCCATGATTAAAGGTTATTTTAATTGGAATACATGAAGATAAAAGTTGAACAGGAGCTGTACTACTGGTAAAATTATTTCATAATTTCATTCAGTAGACCAAGTGAAGTAACTTCTTCCAAGTTAAATGTTATTTTAAAAAGTAAAATATGTAAAATATTGTGTTTCATAGTTACAGTAATTTATCATCTGTTATACCATCAATTCTTAAGTAATTAAGTTGACTAGTTACAACTCAATCTCAGTAAGGTCTTAACTTTGATTTTGTAATGCACTTTGCAACACATACATACAATACAGTAAAACACAGGTTTTCCAAATTAATTTGCAGGGTATTTCTTCACTGAGAAATATTTTTGATTCCTTCACACATTTTTTTGGATCTGAGTAAAAATTTTCAGGTGAATTGGTTAACAAAGCTTCTCTTTTTTCTCTGTCAAATTTATTTGGTATATAAATACCACTTTAAAATGGTTATCAATGCAGTATTGCATAAAATACTCAATTGTCCTGACATTTAAATGGATTTTATATAGTTTACTACGTGGTATGTGTTAGCAAGTGATGCTGGCAGTTGCTATATAATGAAAACTGAAGGACCAACTTGAAGTTTATTTGGGCATCCCGTGAGAAATGTGTACTAGAAATACACTGGATTAATTAGTTTTCATCTCTATTACAGCAGCATCCAGCACAGAAAGTAACAATTTTTGAACTTGTAGGTTTTGCTAATAAAAAAGCTTGGTGTTTGGACCAAATGAGATATTCTTATTGCAATAAGAAAAAATAAAATATTAAAATATGACCACCATGACAACCATTATGCATTTGCATATTACATATCTCTATAATGAAAAATTCCCCGTATTTTCTTGCCAAGTCAATTTGGCTTTTGACTGCAAGAACTGTTAGATGTAAAACAGGGCTTTGGCAAAATGTTATTTTGTGTTTTAAATGTTTGTTCTTTGTATGCTGTTGTCTTTCTTAATGTACCATGGCAGTAAAGGCTGTAATGGCTATTCCAGTCCTTTTCCTGTTGTTTTCCAGCCACCAAACAGCTCTGGGATAATAAAATGCTCTGACTTTCCTATTTATTTCTGAAACTTTTAATTTCACCTTTTATTAAAAAATCAAAATTTTAAAAATCCTTTTAATTAACTTTTAATAAGACTAAATGTTTCTCATATTCTGGCTGGTGGTAACAAATAAAGCATTTACTACAGTTATGCCACAGACTTCCAAAAGGAATTTACCAGTCTATCAAAAAAATTCTGGTTGCTGACCCTTTATTCTTCCATTTCTGCAAATTTATTTACTTGGTTTTGTCTTGAAGGAGATGGTGGATGGTTATTGATAGATAACTGGACTTGGGATAGGTGCAACATTCATTGTCACTAGGGCAGCTGTGGCTTTACTATGCACTACAGATGGGAAGCAAATATTAGCATATTAAATATTGTGGTGTGAAGTCTTGTACAGTGAAAAATTGGAGGATTTTTTCTGGTTAATGAAAAATGTACATGAACTGCAGATTTTCCACATGCAACCGAATTCCACTTCTAAGGTTTAAGAGAAAATGAAGCATCTTAAAATAATATTTCTGGCCTTTAGAAAACTTCTGCTATTACAATAACCCCCAATATTTTAGGGGACTAGTGTTTTCATGAATTTTTGCTTTTGGGAAAAGTGGCTACAACAGGTGCTATCAAATATTGCCTTTCTATGTAAAGACTTTTCACATCACTTTATAAATTAGTTTCTACTTCAGCAGATTGTCCTATACAGATATATCTAGCCCTCTGTTCCTTGGAAAAATTTAATTCTGATTTACATGCCTACACCAAATATTACATGGACTTTAAAGCCATGATGAGTCATGACCAGACCTAAGATGTGAATATGGTTAACTTAAACTATGAGGTAGCCTGATTTTTGTGCCCAGGCTAAGACAAAGACCTGAGGAACAGACTGCTGGTTAAATTTCATATTTTCCTCCGATCTCCAGTGCTCCTGGTGCAGAGTGAAAACAGTTCAGCTGCCAGCACTCTGCTACACAACAACCCAGCCCCCCCAAAATTCATGTGGGGGCAGGACTTAGGCAAGGCACTTTGTCTCAGCCTCTGCATACACTTTGATTTGATAATCTTACACTTTTTTTACTGCTCTTTTAATAACTACTACTCAGGACTTTGCTGCCTGTGCTTGGGGAATTAGGTACTGCTGCTCCTGCCCAACAGAGGCTTTGATTATTTTTAATTAAAATGGCTATGTCTGGTTTTTCCCTTAATGAGAGAGAATGTCTTCAGTGATGAGTACTTTGATAACTGAAGAATGAAAATACTTTTAGATTGTTCCCATTTTTCTGCAAGCAAACTTTTACACAACAGACTTCTAAATTTGTATGCTCATACTTTTGTGTGCCCAATTAACTGAAAATTTTAGGAAAACAAGCTTTCCTTAGATTTTAGGGTGAGGTAGGGAACAGGTTGCTGCTGCCATTCTAGTACTAATATTCTTTTCAGGTTTGTTTTAGAGGCAAATAAAGCTGTGCTAAATATGAGTAATAAAATAATTATGGCTGTGCAATGTATTTATAAGCGTATGTGTTTGGGGGTTGGTCCTAACCTGAGGCATTTACTAGAGATGCCTATGTCAGGAGTTGTTTATGTAGGCAGTTAATGGTTGAAGACAAACTTAGGTAGGAGGCTTTATGTCTTTCCTTATTTGCTCAGTTACTGAATTAATGTAAATACCCTTCCTAAAAGCTGACTAATAGATTTGCCCCTTGTTTCTTTATTGATCTTATCATAGAATGGTTTGGATTGGAAAAAATCTTAAAAATCATCTATCTCCAACCCTCCTGCCATGGGTAGGGAACCTTCCATTAGATCAGGTTGCTCAAAACCTTCACCAGGTGGAGTCCACAACCTCTCTGGGAACCTTCTCTGGGATCCACTGTTCCAGTGTGAAGTTTGTTAGACCTTCTCAAACCCAGTCTCCTACAGTGAGTTCTTCACTCTCCCAGCTCCTGCTTTCACCTTCTGCAGCTTGGGTAATGTGGCTGGGATATTTGCTGGTGATGACAGAGGTAAAAAATGGCATTGAGTGCCCCAGCCTTCTCCATGTGCTGGTAACCAACCAGGTTACCAGTATCCTTCCTGCATGGACCCACATTTTCCCTAGTCTTCTGTTGCTGATGCTCATTCTGTTCTAAGGAAGCTCATTCTGTTACCCTTGATCTCCTTGGCCAGATTTAATTCTGCCACTACTTTAACTTTCCTGATCATCTCCTGGCTGTTTAGACAATTTCTCTGTATTCTTCTTGGGCTACCTTTCCCTGCTTCCGCCCTTTTTAAGCTACATGTTTGTGTCTAAGTTTGTCCAGGGGCTACTTGTTCTTCCATGCAGGCCTCCTGGCATTCTTTCCTGTTACTTCAGAAGATTTCCATCAGATTTATCTATAAATTTTCAGCTTTAGATTTCCATTGAAAACTGTTCCTTATGCTGTGAAGAATTCCTTTATTTATATTCAGTTTTTTTTTACTTTCAGTCTTTTCTGCCTGCCTCTAGTATGAATAAAAGATGACAGCTTTTGTCACCTCTCCTTTGGTAACCAAAAAATGAAGTCATTAAATGACTACAAATAAAATACTTGTTTCCAGAAGCGTACTTAATGTTTGTGTTTGTAAAGGCTTTTACTGGAGCTACTGTACATGCTCAAAAAAGCAGGAAGAAGTTAACATTATCCTGGAACTTTAGTGTCATAATGGAAGTGCTTTGTCTTGGTTTCAATAAATATTTACTTTAAATGTCCAAATTTACATTAGCTAAGAAGACTCTTAATGTGTATTGTAGCTTGTGTATTCTGATAATAGTGCTGGATGACACATAATGGATAAGTGTTCTCAAAATGCCAGAGTTATTCTGAGATTTGCCTGTTGTTTATGGTACGTTCAGACTTCCATTATTTGGACCAACTGGAACTCAATCCGTGCTGTTCCTGTCAGAGGTGCCACTTGCTGTGGGGTGGGTATCCTGACAAGCTGGCATCTAGACTTGTCATTGAATCAAAGATGGGAGGGAGCAGAGACAGAGACTGAGGAATGCTACAAAAACTGCTAGCCCTGCCAATAACAAATTGCAAAATAAGAGACTTGAGTGTCTAGAATTTTATTTTCTTGGCCCAGGCATTTTGCGAATTATGAGTAAAAAAGTTTGAGTGTGTACCTATGGATACTGGAGGCTTTCTATGGGTCTCTTCTTTGGTTAGGCAAGTAACAAGAGACATAAATTTAATTGTCTCCTAGTGACATGTCTGAGCCTCTAGATAGTTCTTTCCGATATAGATTGGCCTGCCAGAGTGTAAGAAAACATGATGTAAAAGGCTGCTCCACCATTCAATTGAGCAGAATCACTGGTATGAAAATGTAGCCAGCAGCACTGGTGGATGGGGAAAGAGGAGCAGGCTTTGAGAACCTGGAGGAGATAGTTGTTTTTTGAAACAGATGGAGAGGTCTGGGTAATTTTACGATATTGCAGGGAAAACACAACAGTAGGATAGGAGAAAACACAGTTCTTCAGGTGTTAACAATATTTTAAATATAAACTGGTGCCTTTCAGACATATGCATGTGCTCTCTGTTAGTGAGGGGCACCTAGATTGTGCTTTATTGATTTAATTTATAAAAATCCCATTCATTTTATCTCATGGTGTAGTTAAAGTTTTTAGGGCCAAAAGTGATTTTTAAAGTCACATATTTTAATAATATTATAATCTTGAGAAAATATGATAATGCTGATTTTGTACAGCACGCTGAGTGGTAACATCGTTCTGCATGTATTTAAGCACTTAGCACAAATAAAACGCTTACCTTTACTGTTTTATGGCCAAGTCAATAAAGCACAGTACACTTGCTTTTAATAAACAGGTACGATGCAAGAATAGAGTTTTCTGTGTGTTCGGTCAAGAAACTGATACCTTCATATTTAGTAGAATTTCATTAAACATAAGGGTGAGGCGAAATGGAGGATGCAGAGGGGTTATTTTCCTGATGTCAGAGAATAGGCTTTTACTCTTGTATGCGAATCCAGTCAGCTCAACCAAGTGAAAAGCTCAGAAGCGCTCAGTGGAGGCTAATTAGAAGCCTCCACCATCACTGCCCACAGAATCTGTTTGCACTCAGTGTTCTTGGCACCCTGCTCACCACTGCACTGATTCCACTCTTCATTTGCCACCTTTCTACAGCCGCTGAGCCTGTTCCAGTCCAGAGCCACTGGCTTGAGCAGGATTTTCCAAGCAGTTGCATCGCTGATAGCCTGCACCCTTTCTGTACCAAACCTTAAAGCTGGATTGGGAAAGAATTTGGCTTTTTTCCCACATGATGTTCATAAATGCAGGATCAGGGAAAAAAGAACATAATAGCGTAAATCAACAGAATTATGAGGTGGGAGTGTGATGTAATGCCCTTAAAATGGAGTTTAAGCTTGGCTAGCTCGAACTCTCGGCACCACACCATGGACACTAAGGTGGCTAGAATAAGAGACAGCTCCATGCTCTCCTGGCTGTAAAGTCATAGGAGTTCAATAGCAATAAGTCCTAAGAGAGCTGGGGGAGTGGGGGGGAAAGAGAGCCACGAGGTGTAGAGGGGGGAGGGGCAAGCAGGACAGGGAGAGAATCACGAAAGAATAGAGAGGAACATGGCCAGGAGGGCAAAGAGCCCGGATATCTGGTATGGGTCACCTTTATACCCAGGGGAGAGAGGGGGCGATGCAAGCTTGGCCAAGGGCCAATAGGAGACCATTGATCGCACAGGTAAGGGGAGGGGAGGGGGAAACCAACTATTACAGGGATTACATGGGCCAAACCATGTGATACAAAATCAGTGAAACATTAGTGTGTTACAACAGGAGTGGATGATAGCAGTGGAAATGGTGAGCAAGCGAAAACAGACAAAAATGCTGATGAATTGTGAGCAGAAATTAATAGATAAAAACACTTGTATGCAATCTGCATAAAAAACTTGCACCAAAATTCTGGCTTTCTAGGTCTTCTTGTTTGTTCCTGGCTATTTAGAAATAGTCATGAAACACTAGGAAAATGAAATTCCTTGCTCGGGTAAACTCCAAGGTTTACTTAATCTATTACTTTTACCAGCTGCTCTTCTGAAGCAGTAGACACTTCTGCTTTGAATGTAAAGGCTAATGACTTATGCAGAGGTGAGTATCAATTTACATGTCAGAATGTATGTTTTTCAGCTTAAGCACAATTACTGGAGTGGTACTTCACTGCTCATGTTAATGCAGTTCTGTTGGACAGAGAAGAGCAGGGGAAGATTAGCCTTCATTGCAGTGCCAGAGACTGGTATCTGTTGAAATTCTGCTAACTCTGCCACTCCTCTTGGGTGATTTCATTGTCATCACATGTACAGCTTTTTTTCATTGTAGAGTAATTACTCAGTGTTATAGATAAAGACATAATTCATGCAACAGTGTTATGTGATAAGGGGCAACACGGCCTTTCCCTGTTCTCTCAGTTAACCAGTGTACTAATCCTTACTCTGCTTCCTGCCCTGGTTGTCTCTGCTTGACCAACCCCATTTTTTTGCAACTGCCAGGGCATATGTTTTACTGAAGATCTGTCATGTGACATGGAATGGGAGTGATCACACTAGAAGTCCATTGCTTTTCCAGTGTATCCTCTCTCTCAGCCTTTGGCGAAGCACTTCTCACTTCATCTGTAGTTTTGCTGTCTGCTGCATCTTTGACTATGGGTCTTTTGTGTTGGATGGAGAGAGGTGGATGAGGGAAGCTCCTTCTGGAGTGCTGTTGGTCCCCTGCTTGGGAAATGTTCCTGGTATGAAGTAGAGTAACCTTCCTCCTGCTCAAAGTCAGAAGCTTCCTTCACAGTTTGGGATTGATCTGTTGAGGTCTTCATGTAGCTGTAGGTTACTTGAGATGCACTACAGTATATTTTTAAAATAAAAGGGGATACTTTTATAAGTAATTTAGCAAAAGAGAAACGTTCATTAATGAAAAATGTAAAAGCCCAGGGGTTTAATTATATTTATAGTTTGAATGGAAACTTATCTGGATAAATTTTGGGGGTAGACATATAGAAAGAACAGTTCTGTAATGGGAAAACTTGGATACTATATAGAGAAGTTTCTGAAAACTGAACTAATAAGCTCGAATTATGTGCTAGGCACCTTAGTATATTAATATTTTAAATGGAATAAAGCCATTAATATAGGATTGCACAGAAAAAGATGTTATTTTGCAGTTCTACTGTTTTAAATACATATTTAAAACTGTTTTGAGAGATGCACTGTTGAAGTCAACCTAAGCACTATTTGAACACAGTTAAAGACTGCAGAAGAGAACTAAACAAATACATGTCTGAAACAGACATTGTGATTGTTCTTTGAAATTTTTAATAGCATGTATTCCAAGTCTGACTCAGCTCTGAAGTTAATGAACTACTTAATAGCAGTAATATTTAATATTTAAAATTTAGCATGTTATGAACTTTTTTTTTAAAGTAGGACATCTATTACTAATTTTGAAGAAAATGTGAAATTTCATTAACCTAGTAGATTTTGTATTGTTTTGTATGTCCTGAAAACTCACTGGATGTAGTACTTAAATCAAAAGCATGTGGTAGTCCTTATGAATGATAGAAGAATAGGGATTTTGCTGCTGGAGTGCTAGAGTAATTGTATGGTAATAAAGTCATGGGTTTGTTTTTTCTTCTTGATCAGTATGTCCTGATACAAAACTAAAGTCAGACCTTTAATGGCAGTGGGTTGCAGAACTCTGGGGTCAGCAGTAACTTAGTAAAAGTATGCAGGGAGGTCAGAGATCAATTTAGGGGCCCATTTATCAAGGGGATGAACACGGGGGGCTCCCTCACCATTGGTTCATGAGTTGATTTAGAAACCAGGAGCGAAGGCGGCAGGATGGAAAGTGCAGCTGAGATCTCTCAAGCAGTGCATTGATGGCACTGAATGCCTTTCTGGGTCATGGTCGTTTCAGTGAAGGGCTGGTTCCCCAGTCCCCCCAGCAAAGGGAAGGGCGAAGGCCCCAGCTGGGGGGGAGGAGGAGTAGGGCATGTGGCTCACGCCGCTTCATTCACAAGCACAAGGATGGCAGAGGGCCCAGACTCTTCACAGAAGACCTGCACAGCAGCTTTCAGTCTAAATTCATGCCACTGATTAGATGCAAAGTTTCTTTTCATTCATAGCAGCCAATTCGTTCCAGCGAGCAGAGAAACATAACATAAAGTATAGAAAACACAGCCAGAGGTTGCCAGTTTCTAGGCAGACTAAAACCTTTTCGCTGTAGCTGAAGTATGCTTATCATGTAGATTTCCCTCATCATGACTTGTTTTCAAAGTTAAACACAATAGCGGAGTGGGCTCTAGTAAGCATTTGGTATGCTTTGAAACTTTGCTGCCTAGCTAATTAATGTGATTTCAGTTTGAAGTATGGGCTGTGTCGCTGTTGTTTCTGTAAAGAAAAAACTATGGAGAGTTTAGAATAATGCTATAATGATCAGCGTGACTGTAATCAGTTTTTTGTCAAGGTTTTTTTAACCTTGAAAACTATCCATACCTGTTTTCACATGTAACATTTTTGTGTCCATCTCTAATTAGAACTGTGAAATTTTTAATTTGTGGGCTGGCTGTTTCCCCCACTCCAAATTATGTTAATTACTGAAAACTTAATTGGAAGACAACTGTTTCCAGTAAGGAAAAAGTTCTGCGGGTAGTTGAAAATATTACAAAAGGCCTTCCCACTTACTAGCTATTAATGCTCTGAAGATGAAAGTAGTCTGTATAACTTAGAAAAGGAATTTGCTTACTAGCTCTTTATATATGTGGACCAAATAATCCTCTTCTATACTGTCATTGCCTTGCTGGGTTTGAATAGGTTTTGTAGAGGTAGGAAAGTGAGCAGATTTTTTTCTCTACTTAGATGCCTGAGTAACAATCACCTTTGAAATGCTGCTTTTCTCTAGTATTGAAGCTTGTTCTGCATGATCACTGTGATGTACACAGTCAGATGTTGGGGTAATTTAGGTCTCAGTTGTTTCGTAAAATTAAATTAAAGCCACAACAGATTCATCTTTGTCTTCTGAGTCTGACATCCTACTGGTTGGTGGGTAAAGGGTTCCAAAACTTCTTCCAAACTGCAGTCGGAAACATTCAAGGGGTGATACAGTTATGGGTTCAGTGCAGGAGAAAAAATTAGGTATTTCAAGGAATTAAAGATGATGATGAATTAAAAGAAAAGATCTTAGCGATCTAAATTCATAGGATGAGCTAAGTACTGTCGTGCCCAATCGTTACTAGGTCTGACCAGAATAAAAGGGTGTTTGTTGTTGCTGTCTGAGGACATTCTTCTTCCCCTCTGTTGCACTGAGCTGTCTGCAGTTTCTTATGATGCTTAAAAATGGAAACAAGCCTTCATAATTAAAATATTTGTGTAGCTGTTTTGTTTAGTCCTTGAATATACTCAACTGTACTAAAGCACAATTGAGAGGTGGTGTTTAGATATTTGCAACCAATAGAAAAGGTACTTAGGAAAAAGGACCCCAAAAAGTGTATGAAAACAAAGCAGTGCTTACGACGGTGCCCTGGATGATGATGATTAGAGTATTATTTTTGTGGTTTTTCAAGTGGTAAGAAGTGTTCTCATTGTTAGTGGAACCTAATTAAAAATAATTATGCTTTGGCATTTTTCTTTCTAGTACAGTTTGGGCTGTAGTGGTTCTCCATGCTCTCCTCTGAAGTTCAGGAGGGTTTTTTTGGAATTTAGGATGGGTTTTTTTGTTAGGTTTGTTGGTTTTTTTCCCCCAGATGTGATATATTAAAGTTGTCTCAAGCATGTTAATATATTTGAAATGCAATGTTTTGCACCTCACATACCACGAGTCTTGAATTGAATGTCAATGATTTTTGGAAACATATCAATTAATTTATGAAGCTCAGTGTGACAGTAAAATTACCTGAATATTTTATTCCCACAAAATCCAATGGCAGTTACAGGATTTCACCATTTTTTTGCACTTTCAAAAAATTAGACTCTGTAGACCCAGAATTGTTTAGGGATCTTTTTCCTGTTACTTCATGATGCTTGAAAAATTACTTATTTGTTTCATTGTTTCATTTAACAGTTATAAATGTAAAGTAAAACACAAATTCTGATGCAACTTTTTTTTTTTTCTCTTGATGCTTCAAAAAATTGTAACTTCTTGCAGTACTAAACAGATTATCTGGTTTTATACCTATAAGTTGGGGAACAAAATTTTCTAGCTTCATATTTTTGAAATTTTTCAACCTCTTAAACTTTTTTTCAACATACCACCCAAGAATTTGACAGAAAGAATATATTACTTATTTTTGATGATGACACAATTTCATTAAAGAAATACTTTATTCCCCAAACTTAGTTTCATTGCTTTTGAATGAAGCCTCAGGTTTTTTAAGATGGTCCTGAAGACTATGCCTTTAAAATTCAACGTGAATTAGAGATAAGATATGTGTCAGGCATTGCTAACAGGCAGACTTGCAGGTGTCTGTGTCTTATCTAAAGAAAGCTGTCAACAAATGTCCCCAGCATAGATTTCCTGTGCTCTACAGGTAATGAGGCTGCTTTCTGTTCCTGATCATTGTGCTCTTTGCAAGCACCAAACCTTAGAGGGTTGGGATAGAGTTCATGCTACAGTAAATGAAGGAAGTCCAAATTTATGCTTAAACTTAATGTCTTGGAAGTTTAGTCCATAGTCAGATTATTAGCATTTGTAAGTATGTATTTCCTCTCCTAATCTTTCTGTAATTTCTCTTGGTTTTTTAACTCAAAGCACTCTTAGATATATTCAGTGGTATAATTCAGTGGGTAAATTCCTCCGCATAGTTCAATTAATTTGATTGATCTGCTTACTGATAGAACCTGTTTCTAGGAATGTGCAATGCATTTCTAATTCTGAAATATCTGGTTTGTATGTGCTTACTAATCAACAATTAACTCTAGGTATTGCAGATGATGGTGACCTTAGAATATAAGGTATTTACGTAATAGGTATTGATAAAAATACTCTTTAAACAAATCTGCTACAAATTCTCTTTGTTCTGAAGTGGTAATAATTTATAATGATTTTTCTTCTTTAGCTTTTAAGGGAGCATAAAAATTATTTTTTTATAGGGAAACTAATGTCAACTCTTATCAATATTATGAGCAAGCAGCAGGAATATATCTTCAACTCCTTCATTTGCTATACCAATCACCCTTCACAAAAAAAATTATATATATATATGTGTGTTTGTATATGTATCTCTTGGCAGCATTATCTTCCTGTGGCAACCTGTGAGTTCTGCAAAGGAGCCTTTGTGAGATAATACTATCTAGCAGGAGATGGTATTATTATCAGAAGGAAGTAGGAACTATTAGTACTTGAGGATATGTTAATAAATGATATAAAAAGTCAAACATAGGCACTGGCTGTGCTGATCTTGAGAAAACACACAGCTTCAGACTTGAGAGGTCACCTGTGATAAGGGATCTGTTGAAGAGCTCCTCTGTTGAAGGGGTTGGTGTATGAGGGTCAGAAATCTTCCTGCGAAGCAGATTGACAGATTCTCAAACTCTGGCCCTTTATAGGACAGATGAGGATTGTAGTCATCATTTAACATTGCTCTTAGAATTACAGCTCTGTACTGGTTAAGAAGGTCATAGAAAGCAAGTTGTTACTTTTGAAGAAATCGCATTTCATTCATACTGATGTTTTGGAAGTAAAATAAGAAAGAAAATACAAGCAATTATACCACTATAGTTCCCCTGATTTTTATATAAATCATGGGTCTGAACTGATGCCTGGCTCCCTGGATGTGATCATAGAGATGCTGTGAGTGGTGATTTCAAGCCTAAATTGATTTTTTTTCTCAGGGCATTGAATTCCTCTATTGTGTGGAGAAGGCAAATGGTGAATCTTCCCTTTGCCAAGGCAGCTCTTTCCTGTATGTTCTTTCCTGGGATGTTGTTTGTGAATTGATGTGCTCTGTTTACTTTGGATTTTTAATGGTCTTGAAGAAAACCTTCACATCTCAATTTCATTTGCTATTGCAATAGATGATATTTTTCCTGGGGGCTTTGAGTGAATTGTTCTTAGACAGTAAGATTTAGCAGTAGCCTCAAAATGGCTTCTCACAGTTATGATCACCAAAAAGTTGCGTTTCACATCCTTAATTCTTGAGGGATTGGAATGCAAGGAGAAAAACAGAAGGAAGTTACATACCTTGTTAGATCAAATATGCTCTTTCAGGAAGAATTTCTTCACTAAAGGGGTGGTTAAGCATTGAAATGGGTTGCCTAGGTAAATGATGGAGTCACTATTCCTGGATGTGGCAATTAGTGGTGTAGTTAATTGACATGATGATGTTTGGTCAAAGATTGAACTCAATGACCTGGGAGTTCTTTTCCAAGCTTTATTATTCTATGAACCTGTGTTGTAACTGGGGGAAAATTATTACCATGGTTATTTTTGTTTTTAGATTTACAGAGCATCTCTTTCTGCTAAATCCATATGCTAAATGTAGCCCACAGTGCTCTGGTGCCTATAGGATTGTGATCTGTAGATTTAGGAATGGCCCACTGCTCTAGCCAGTGCCACAGTTCTGTGGAAGCAGTTAATTGGTACTATGATAAAAGTTGTAAATTCTTAGTAGTTCTTAAAGAAAAAAAGGAAACACATGATATTTCCAAGTTTATGGCGTAAGAATTGCCATATTCCAAGCCTTGCTTAATGTTCTCTTCATTTCTAAAGCAAAAATCTTCATATAAAATTCAATTCAAAACCTCACAGATGTATCTATGAGAAATGCTTTATCTTTTGTGTATTTCATGCAGTTTAAAGGAAGAAAAATTACAATTGGTAAGAAGTAGACTGGCAAGTTCTGCAGTTCAGACTTGCTGCAAATTTTGTAAAAAAATCTGCAGACAATTAAATTAATCCTGACACAATTATTAACCAATTTCCAAAATGGCCTTTTTCCTGCACCTAATGCAGGCACACTGAAACATAAGTGTAAAAAAGATTTCCAAGTTGTATGCTTCTGAAAAACTTGGACACTAATGGAAATTCAATTGTGCATGGGTTTTCAAACAGTTTGCTAAAAAATATTCATCTGGGATTGTAAGAGTGCTGTCAAGTTTCAAGTAAATTCTTGCATTGTGGAAATGTTTTTCTTCCACTTACATACTAAGTGATAATACTAAGCATTGTCATATGGTTTTTTGCTTTTTCATCTTTCTGCAGCAGGGGAGAACCATGTGTAGTTGATGTATTTTCAGGAAGGCCATGGAGTTTTTTGTTTGTTTATTTTTTCATTGTTTTGTTCAAATACTCTTTTTGCTTTATTTCTGTTAAGGAATGACAAAATCAAAGAATGGGTTCTGCACTTGAGGCGGAAGGTAGCCGAGACAGCAATGTGCCTTATTTCCTGCAAGAATATCAGGAAATGCTTCTTGTACAACCACTGACCATGCACTAAGATATTTTTTTTGTTTGTTATATTTTGGCTTTTTTTTTTAAATACAAATTTGTTCAATCATTACTTGCAGAGAGCTGTGTGGAGCCCAGGGAGCAGAAATGTCTAATATAGCCTTTACACTGAAGTTTAACAGTCTGTTGCATCATCAAGGCCCTGTCTGTGTGATTTTGTGAAGCCATGCTGAAATTCTGTAGAGAAGGTGAATACGTGTGATGTTTCCAGTTTATTTTGCTGCCCATCTGTGTCTGTGTTCTGCACAATCTGGAATTATTAGGCACCAAGGGCTTCATACTAGAGTATATTTACCTTTATGTGGGTCTGTTATGGGAATATGGGCCTTAATATGTATTCCAGATGAAGATAAGTCCACAAAAGTGGATTTGATGATTTTTGTGAGTTTAGTTCTCAATTTTGATTCTCCTTCATGGAAAATTAAGCCTTTTAATTGCATCAGTGCAGAACTCACTTTTCTTTGCAAAGAAAGCCAGTTGGTTTTACAAATATAGTTGTGCCTTTTTCACAAATGTGCAGCAGCACCCCCTGTTCACTGCTAGCTTCTACAGATGCAATATGTAGAAAAAGTTACTGAATCTTACAAACAAGTTATGGAAGCTCATTGTGTTGTTATTAATGTGCTTCTATGCCTGGATGGGGGCCATAATTATTGGTATTCAGTTATTCAGAAGCTGATGGGTTTTGCACTTGTATTGCCAATAAACCTTAAAAAACCAAACTGCAAAACAAACAGAAACACCCCCCTGCCCATAACAGCCAAAAAAAAGGAGGGCTGAGCAGAAACCAGGAAAAGCACAATGTAAAGTGTAGCCCTCTGGGGCTTTGCACATGATTCTAAAAGCATGACTTATAAACCTTAAATGATTTAAGGATTGTTTTGGGTTTTTTGTCCTATGACTCAGTATTTTACTTTTAGATGTAACCTGGATAATCTTTAAAATTTACTCCAGAATACTACCTTGTTTTCAAACTGCGTGAAGGGGGATAGAAATACTAATTAATTCCCTGATGTTGCATCACAAGCACTGGGTGTGCTCCAGTGTGTCCTTGACATTGTTTCAGCCAGGAGTGTTAGCCACCAGCCTCTTGCTTTTGAGGTCTCTGACCTAATGTGTCTTTGAGAGAAGTGTTCTTGTTCTTCTAACGTGAAAGAAAAGGGGTTGAGTTCCTGCTTGCATCAGCACATCCTTATTGTTCTGGCTGCTTTCTCCAGGTCTTTTTTTTTTTTTTTTTTTTTTTTTTTTTTTTTTTTTTTTTTTTTAACCCTGTGAATCAAATTGAGTGAAATGTTTGTCAGAGTTTTGTTTTTATAGAGCATAGAAGAAAGTGTTGGACCTTGAAAGTTTATACAATCTAATGTGTTTTGATGGGGGGAGAAAAGGTAGGAACATGCTGGTTATATTAATATACTCTACTGAGAATTACTCTGTTTCCAGAATACTACATTAAATTGTATGGAAAAAACAGTTCTTTGTGCATCCCAAATATCTAATTAACTAGCACTTTTATGAGCTTTGGAGACTCTAATCTGATCTATTTAGCATACAGTCCCATGGATAAGGAAAAATAGTAAAATATTGATGCTGGATTTTGCCTTGCAAACTTGGCTGACAGTTCACATTTGTAGAATGTATTTCAGCAAGAGTTTCTATCTTTTCTAGAAGTGAATGACCAGTATATCAAATTAGCAAAGTAACTTGATCATGAAGTTCAAACCCAGTCAGGTCCTTGGAATCATGTAAGGGAACTTTAAAATATGTTCTAAAATTATTGTAGCCATCTGAGGCAAATTTAAAAAAAAAAATTACTGTTCAGTTCATTTGTGACAGAGTGTCGATATTCTAACACTTTAGACAGTTTTGACACTTTACTTTTTGTTTCACTTTTTTGTTTTACTTTTTGTTTACAATAATCTGGTGTAACATTATAGAGATAACATACTTGATTGGCTAAAATGATAATTTATTGAAAATATGTGGCTGAATTCAGTTATTTTCACCTGAGGTTCATCTGATAGCCAGAGATCTACAGGAGTAGGACTAGACCATGCAGATGGAATATGTTATTTGTTAGGAAGGCCAAACAAGAGAACACACCTGTCATATACAATGGCAAAAGCACTAGAAAATCAAAAATGTGGAACAAAATGCCCTCCTAGTTATGCATCAGTTAAATCATAGCCTGACTAGTTTTACCTATAGGGCTTCCTCATTTGAAACAGTGCATTTGTAATCCGTGTAATATGACAATCTAGCCTCCACATAGGTTAGATTTAGCCAGTGAGAAAATATTCCACTCTGCGAATTTTGGTTTTTTTGGGTTTTTAAACAGAGGGTATAATACTAATCTCCCATCCCAATGGCCTTTTTATCTGAGCCCTTGTACTATATATTTCTTTGGAAGGCTGATTGATGAAGAAGTCTTTATATTTTATATCAGGGAATCCTAAAGAAAGTGGTTAATGGTTATTATTTCTTAGATTTAAATATCTGACTAGGTAGGATGTCTGCTCTGAAGGGCTTCTGAAGTCTTTGTTGTTGTTACCCAGGTGTTTGTCTTTCTTGGAATTCTAGGTCACTTTTAAATTGCTAGAAGTCCTGTTGTTATTTTTTCCTTAAACAGTGTTGATTTTATTTAGCATGGTAGTGGGTCTGATACAAGTTGATGTATCTGATTCTTTATCAGCTCCTGTGAAAACTACTAACAGAGCCCTTTACAGTGGTAATCCTGTATGCACACACACAGTGAAAAGTCAACTTTAGCAAAATCTGATTTGATTTATTCATTAAGTGGTCAATAAACAAAATTTGTTGCAGGATAAACATTGAAAAGGCTGTTATCAGTTTGCAAAGTCAATTTTTCACCAAATCAGTGACTAGGCATGGAGCTCCTTTCTGAGAGCAAGACTTGCTTCATGGAGATAAGGCAAAAGCAGACATGTAGGTGCTCCTGCCTATCAAAGCTGCAGCACTCACTCCAAACAGACACAAACAGTAAAGCTGCGGATGTTTCCCTGTGGTCAGAAATTAATCCGCTGGCGTTTATGGGGATTGAGAAGAACATACATAGTCTAAACATAGGAGTTGGAAGGATTGTGTCTACTTGGCTTGTCTCTAGTGCTCAGGAATCTCAAAAACTAGACACATCAGACCTTTGGGCAGATTTTACAGCACTGGAAATTTTGAGACTGAATAGCCTGGAGGAATTGCTGATAAGTCTTCTTCCGGAGATCACAGGAACTTTCACACGAACATTGAACCCACTGGTTCAGTACTGTGGGTCAATCTCATTCAGACTCCATTAATTTATCAGAATTAAAAAATTCTACTGCCTAATCTAAAAAAGTTTTTAATAGCCCATAGCTCAGCAAGCTCACAATCTATGAATTACCAGAAGCAGCCTTATGTAATGACTTCCCACTGAATATAGAAGAAGTTTTGGACCTTAGGAGGTCAAGTCTGCCAGTTCTGTACTATATTGTGTGATTCCATGGAAAAACAGTAGTCTGCTTTGTTCCTAAAAAGGAGGCTGTGGGACACAAGATGTGAACTTTAAGAGTTAGATCTAGATCATGGAATTCTCACTCTCAGATGTAAGAGCAAAACTTTGCCTCTGTTCCTACAGTAACAAGGAAATGAACAGAACAGAGCAAATGCAATAAGCAGACAGATCTTTTGTTTTTTTTCTTTTGCTTTTTCTTCTAGGGAAAGGGAAGCACATATTCATTTACAATAAATTCTGAACACTTCAGGAAGAAGAGAGATTTGTTTTATTGTTTGTTCTCATATAATTCCCTGATATGATAGTCTGGGATGACCATGTAAGAATCTGATTGAGTAGGAGCAGGAGGTTCATGTCTTTTGACAACTTTGCTTGTTCCTTAGTTTGAGAAATTTCCAGATCTTTGCATGCTGCTTAAGTGGAGAATATCAAGTAGCTTTGGGATGGCTGCCAGACTGACAACACTGCATTGAGACTTGTGCAAGGTACATTTAGAAACCCTTCTGGTTTCACAGTATGCTGTAATCCAGAATTTTGCTGCGGGAATTTTTCATGAGCAGAAGAATTTTGACAAAAAGAGACACTGTGAAGTTATAATATACTTGTCCGTTTGCTTAAAGGGAGCATGTTATGAAATATTTTCAAATTCATGTCCGGTTTGGGAAGTGAAAATAAAAAACCAGATTATTACGAAGTATTTAGAGAATGACTTAGTCCTGCTTATTTGAATATAGTTTGCTGCATATGTAGGTGTTTGTATAAAGCCATGCCATTCATTTTTACCCATTTACATACATGCTATGTGACAGACAGGGTGTGTATTTCTAGTTGACTTCTCAGTCTGATCTTGCTGCTGATCTGATCATTTCCATGTTTTAGCTTCTGAAAAAGATCCACGGTTAAGATCTCCTTCTGTTTGCAAATACACCAGAACTTGATAATACAACATGACCAGGAAAACCCCTTTGGCCTTGAAACCCTCCAAATACTCCTTGCACTGGCCTGCAAAGTGTGTTGATGTATTGAGCTCCTAAGGCATAGCTCAGCTATGCAGAGCTCAATCTTCATTGGGGATTTGGCTTCAGTTTGGCACACCTTTTCTGCACATGGAGACTTTGTTTTTTCTTTTAATTTTCTTTCTTTTTTTTTTTTTTTTTTTTTCTGTCAGGTTTATTTATTTGAGCATGATCTGGTTGCTCTAAATCTTGCCTACTTCCTTGCACTTACTCTTGTCCAGAAGGACTCAGTAGTGCTGCGGCCTCCACCCACCTTTGTTCCTTAGGTGAACTCTGATTTTTAAAAATAGACAGGAAATTGTGCTCTTTTCCTTTGGTTTATTTCTTTGAATGACAGTGAAAAAGAAGTGTCCTTGCTGTCTGAAAGGATAGTTGAAAAACAATATCTGGATGTCAGCCACCCTTTTGGAAAATGAGACGAGCTTTATGGTGCTTCCAGAAGGGATCCTGTGTCCTGTGCTCCTCCTTGGAACTTTTTGCATCTGGAAGTTTCCACCCTCAGGTGGGACAGTTCTGTGCTCTAAGGCCCTGTCATACTGTCATTAACAGTGACTGAAGGCACCTCTAGAGGGCCTTTCTGTTGCAATGGATATCGTATTTCTATTTTATATGGATACCTGTCCACTCAGGGATCGAAAGGATAATGAGCAACATTTCCCTGTTATCAAACTTCTGTTCACTCTTATTAGTCCTGGATGCTGAGTTTCATTGCACAGAGAGTAAAATGTGATGTGTGATTACTGTGTTTTGTAGATAATGACAGAGACTGTGAAGGAGAAAAGGAAATGTTCTCCAATACCAAATTTGTTTTTGTGTCATACTAATGTTTGAACTCATGTTGTTCAGCTGATTTATCTGTTACAAAAGGGAGTGCAGTTTTCTTTGATGACTATTATATTTCAGAAGTTATTACTTTGAAGTGGTCATTGCAAGAGAGTTTATAAAAGATTTAAGTTTTTCTGTTGTTTTGTGTGTTAGGTATAACCCCACTGTTCTAGAATTAGAACAAATTTTTAAAAACAACACTTAAGTTATAAGAAAATATCAATTATGTAGTGAGCAGTATCCCATGGTGGTCATCAATGGGTTTTTCTTTTCACAAAAATGATAGTACTGACACTGTATTTTGGATTTGTGCTCTTCTGCACATTTGTGGCTGGCAATTCTGATGAATTAGAGTATTAATGGAAATTCCATTAAAATGATGCTAAAAATAGGATTAAAATATATCATAACATCCGACAAATGGTGGTCTTCTTGTAAACATTAAATCTTTTTGTTTGGTGGACCCGCAGTGATTTTCTCTTTAAATGAAAATGTATCAGACTAAGATCCTGTTATCTAAATGTTTGCACTGGCTTTGGTCAGTAAATGCCCAGTATGTTTGGGATATTTTTTGACATATGGTTTTGTTACCCCTCTCTAGCCAAATGAGGCACAGTTTTGCTCTTTCCCTTGGATTTGAGGGAAGATAGGAAGTTCTTTCTGCCCTATAACACAAAGTAGATGGGCTGGGTAAGTGTTTGGAGTACAGGCAGTGAGGTTCCAGTGCTTTAGCCTGATTTGGAGGACACAAGTGGAAGGAACAGGAACATGGTATCAAAACAAAACAAGCCAAATTATAGTCAGCAAACAGGACGATAAACTTCCTGGAAGCTTTTAGTTTATTGCTTAAGTTGATGTAATGATAAGTTCAGTTTGTGCATTTTTTCAAGCTCTTCTTTTTAACAAGAGCAACAAATTCAAGAGTTCATACTTCTGCTTCACCGTTTAGTTGCTGGAATTTATTTTCTGACAAACATAGCTTTAGTTTAGTTTTGTTGTATATTTTATTCCTTTAGTTAGTTGCAGTCTGCAGCAAACTTGAGAAGTCAAGACTAGCACTTAGTTCCATAATTCAGTTAAAGATATTTTAAGGATGTGGGCTGCTGCTGCTATGTAACTGGCCATACTATTTTAGGACAGAAGGTTAAGGTCAAATCTCTTGTGAATGATGGTTTTGTTTATCTATAGAGATAGCATCCATTCTGTAAATTATTGCACTGCAGTCTTCACAGTAGAAGAGGCTAGAAAAATATTTTTAAATGAAACTCCATTTCTTCTTAAAAAAAAGCCTGTGGAAAGTTTCTAACTGTGGATTTGGCAACCTCCCTCTCTTCTTAACCCAGTTTCTTTTCACACACTGCCGGAAAAAATCAAAGTTTAGCAATTAGTAATTTTTAACAGGCAGTTTGGAGAAAGTAAGATAAAGCCTGAAAGACCAAGCAATCTGCTTTTCTTTTGTCTTCTTTCTTACAGAATTAGTTAGTGTAGTGCCTGCGTCATTTGTATGTGTGAAATATTAGTTACTCTTCTGGGCTTGCACTTCATAATTTAAAGTGAACCCATCTTCCTGCAATTTTTTCTTCCTTAATTTTTGATATAATTGTTAAAACTGAACATCTGGAATAATGTTAGTAGAGACAGAATCTTGCCCTGACCTCACTGCTTGCTTGCCTCCTGCTGCTAATCATTTCTACATGCAGGATCTAAGGGAAGATGGAAGATGAAGATGTTTCTATGGGGATCATGTAGAGACTGAAGACTTTCAAACTTGATGTTTGGTCTCCTCTTAAAGCTACTCTGTGGCTGTGGATCTGCTCCTGAAGCAACTTTGCCTTCATTTCCAAGTCATTTCTACCAATACATTCTGAGTCCCATGGCTCAGATGAGTTGTGCCACCCATAACTTGTTCCTTAAAAGGGATAAATCAGGCTTCCTAGTGGAGAAGCAGAACCTTGTAGGTAAGAAACGAGTCTGTGATAACAGTAGCTTTTATTATTGCCCAACAGATGAGCCTCTGCATGGCTCACTGTCTGCAAGTACAATGCCTTTGGCTGGCCCCGGTGTGGCAAATTATAGCAATCCATTATGGAAACAAGGAAAACCCGCCGAGGCGTCATTTCCTCATCCAGAGGAAGCATGGACTGCAGGATCCAGAACTACTGAAGATACTGGAAAACAATATTTGATATTTATTTATGGTTTCTTGATTTCCTGGTCCCACAAACACCATTGTTCCCTTGTGTTGTTCTTAGAAATCTGGTATCTGGAGCTTTGAATGGTTTAGACAATTCTTTTTTTTTACTTTGGAGGATAGGAACTGAAAGTATGTTGCTCACAGTAAATTCATGAATGAAGTAAAAATTATTAATTAAAAAATGTTTCATATCCTTATGTAGTGGAGTCTTATGTGGAAAGACTCAGTGAGACTTCAATCTGTGGAATCAACATGGGTATTTTGGTAAGCAGCAGTGTGTCCTGGTATGAGTAGTATTCAGTGCTGCCAAACTGTGTTTGAGTATTTACAGATGGCATCTGCCACCAATGTGCTCTATTTGTGCTTATCTGCAGTTAAGGTGCAAGTGGCTTGGTGAGGAGGGTGATTTGCATGATACTGTGACTGCTGAATATTCTCCTTTTAATTTAAAGAGTGGTCCTTCAGAGTGTCCCCATGGATTGACTGGGAGTGACAATCTCTTTGTACTATTTTTACAGGTTTATTATTTAAAAAAATCCCTACTTCTCTCTGCTTCAACCAGAGGATGGTTTAAAGCTTTTGATTAGAGCATAAAAGAATGAGGCTCTTATTTCAGGAAAAGGTAATAATAAACTGTGTTATCTTAGGGTCCCAGCATCGGAATAAAAAATTTCATTAAGAAGGGAAAGAAAATGATATTGTAATCAGGTTTTGTCTTCTGTTTCCCTATAAAAATGAATGAAAAGGGCAAGAACAGCCATGCAGTCTGTGTTCCTGAGGAACACATGCTTCACAGACAGGGCAGTGTTGTGCAATTATGCTGGGAACCCATAAAAGATAAACACAGGTCATAGACCTAGATAAGACAAAAACCTGTGCTTGAATAGAAAAAGGAGAAAAGAAAGGACCAGTGAGAGGATGGCCTGTGAACCAGTAAGGGGTCATTTCTCCCTAGCATGCATGTAGAGTCCTGGGCCATATTTCTTAAAATAATGAGTTTATTTGACAGTAAGGCAATTCAGCTGACGTGGATAAATTCAAATGAATTGGCTTTACAGCTACAGCTCTCTTCTGGATGTTAAGAGGCTCCATTTAGTGTTCTAAAATCATGTACTCGGTGATCATTGTATCCTTCAAGATATGGAACCTCTTTGGATGTAAATTATGATTAGCATGTAAATATTCTGTGGTATAATTAATGTGCAGTGGATGTACAGATTTAGGTGTGTAGATATTTATGTATAGCATAAAGGAAAAAGAGAGCTTTTTAGAATCATCTATTCTTTTTAATAGATGATTTAATAGATTCAATCAAGAAATAAAAGATGAACTATTCTTTGAATTTTCACAGTTAGTGCATCCCATGAATCAAATACAGTCTAAAAAAATTATTATTAATTACTACTTTTTCATGGAAATTGGCTCAAAACCATAAAGGCAGGTGAAAATTCATGAGACCAACTCAGGTAGGGAATAGAGACATATAAGAATATTTTGTTTGTATAAAGCTGTGTGTAAAATAATTCAAATTTTTTATATTATTGTGTTCTTATTGGAATGGAGTTAAGACAATTGGCATCTTATTTTCAGAAACCAGTAGTTTTCTCCTTTACTTATTTTACTGTTTGTATAATAAATAAAAGTTCTGGTTCAAATTGAATACTTATAACGTACTGCAGTATTTATTAAATGATGGCTGCATGAACTGAGGCATCATTGCATACAATTCTATCTAAATGTGGACCTGTTTAAATGGCAAACAATAGGAATTATCCAAGACATGTTTCCTTATGAAGGGAAGTGTTCTGATTAGCACTGATTGGGAAAGAACTTAAATGGGACATTTCAGAGTTTTTTCTGTGATCAGAAGCAAGCACTTTAAAAAGTTCTGTACTCACTACAGCTTCCCTGCAGGCCTTGCAAAGAATTGAAATTGGGTAAGAAAACTGCTGGTTCATATTCTTCCTTCCTTTGTGTTTTTCTTGGCACGAGTGTGCAAGTGCAAATGGCAGCCAGAATTGGCCCTGAATAGTGTTTGAGAGTACATTTTATTTATCCAACTCTGAAAATAAAAATTGTAGATTTCGCAAGCATTCTAATTCCTAATTAGCATCTAGCCATGTTAAACATTAAATAAATTCATAATTAAGGACTGTGCATTCCAATATTACAAAAAAAAATGTGTTGTGTTGAAAACTGAGCACATAAAAAGGGGTTAGTGGGCTTCCATTATGATTGCCTGTCAGTATTTTCAAGTTTTCTCAGTTTATAGGTAAAAAATGTTTGTTTGGTTGTTTGTTTGTTTTTATAAGCTGCATTAATCATGGTCAAATAATTTGTTTTCATTGGTTCTGAGTCAACTTCCCTCCCTTATGCAGGTACAATAATAATTAATACTTAAATTTAAATTCTGAAAGTGGAGATGTAATATGTTATTTCAGGTTTCCTCATAAGAAGTGATAAAGATCACGGCTTTCTTAGTTCTGGTGGATATTTTTGAGTCAGAAAAGGCTCACACTTGTCTTCAAATGGACTTTAGAAGTATATAGGAGATGTACAGAGGATTACTTTCTTGTAATATTTTTATGATTTCAAACTATTATTTCTCAAATTGAATCAGAAAATGTAATAATTATTTTGGAGAGGTCTTTTTGTGACAAATGAGTTTCTCACCTTGTCCTCTTATGTGTTTCTCGTCTTTTATACTTCCTGAAATTACTGATTTGCTTAAAGAAATAAAATTTGATGTGTAGAATTAGAGAATTGTCTCAAAAATATGCTGGGAATGTTGAATTCTTCCTAATTGGTCTTCTCCTACTAAAAAACAAAAAATTCAGGAAAATCTTAATTTTGAGACTAAAAATTGAATTAAAAATCTTTTTTTTTCCAAATTGAACAGAATAAGATATACTTACATAAAAGAAGCAGAAACTGTAGTATGAAGTATAAAGGTTCCAAGTATATTAATTTTTTTCTAATTATGATTGCAATATAACAGGAATGTACTGTTACTTCCAGATGTACACTTGTTCTGAGGTTTCCTAGATTCTTGTTTTGGTTTGCTAGTAGTGGATACAGCTGAATTCACTGAGGTTTCCTAACAAGAACCTAGTGTTCTATAAATTCAGGAAACAGCTGACTTTTATGCGAGGTAAGCTGTAATGGTGGGCGTCATTTCTTTTCCATTCCAAATTGAGTGACACAAGACGAGTTATGTGGTCAGCAGTACATTATTCACTTCATGACATACCCCAGCAGGACCATATGAGGCATTGCCACAGGGAATTCCACATACACACAAATATTTTTTAATACAGAGTATCTTTTTCTTCAAAAAAATCTTCAAAACGTAATTAAGAGGAATCTTGGCGTGCTGGAAGCATTTTGTTTATTGATCTGGATGCCTCTTGTTTGGTCAGTTTGTTGCAATCTCGGCAGACTGCTCAGAAATTTACAGGAGTCAGGCCAATCTCTTTTTTTTTGCCTTCCAGAACCTCTCTTGGTGATGCTGAGACTGGAATGTAACCTATTTGTATTTTAATGGGATAAAAGCTTGATTAACCCATGTTACATAAAATATTTGCCAAAAATATTGGACAAACTGCCTTCTGCCTATCTTGCAGGTGGGGGTACATCACTTATGCCAGTATATGGCCTTTTACTAAAGCTCTGGTTAAGCTATATTTTAATTAAGCAAAAATTTAAATGGTCTTCTAGAAGTTTTCTGTATGTGGCATCAGATCACAGCAGCATGGGTGAGCCAGGCAGACATCCAGCCTCTGGTCTGGTGAGATTTGGAATGATCTCAGCTGCGACCGTGTGAATACCTCAATTGTTACTCATCAATCAAACTTCATCAAGAGCATAGCTAGTCCTCGGAAGAACAGGTTCCCAAAATAAGGATACTAGATATCCTTATTTCAGTGGCAGGATTCTTGACATCTGGGAAGAAAAGGAATAGATGTCTTCTGAACTGGGCCAGGAAAAGGTTGTACTAAATCTTTTTGAGAATGGCTTCAGTGCAAGGAAGAGGGTGGAGACATTGGACATCCTGCCTGGCTGTGTGGAACTGGACTTAAACTATAAATCTCTTACTTTCATCTGCAATGGAGCTGAAAGGAAGGAAGGCATCAAAAGTGAAAGCTCAGGTGACTTTAGAGGTGGGGAACATGAGTTTAGGGGGCACTTCCTCATCAAAGTAGGGAACTGACTTAAAAGTCTCACAGTGCATGAACAAGAGAACAAGATGTCCAGTAAAAAGCTGAAAAATATCTTCAGTGACCACAAAATGCAGAAAAGGTGATTGAGTTACAAAAGAGGATGAGGAAAGGTTTTTTTGATCTACTCTTAGAAGTTTTCTGATATGATAGAGAAAAAAAACACAACATGATGGAAAATGGATTAAGATTATCCCAAAATGTGTCATCATATTAATCATGTATGAGAAGATTATGAAGATTTTTTCAAAGCAATAATTTCTGTATGTTTGTGTGTACTTATGAGTTCATATTTGCTTTAAGGAAAGAAGTCAGGAATGCTCTTTCAGACAGATTGATGCCCCCTAGGATCAGATGAATGGAGAAGTGGATTGTTTGGTAGGTTGTGAAAAGAAATTCTCTCTGGAACAGAAAACATTGCAGATGTTGTCCACCTATTCCCTCTGTATTTACAGGCATTGGAATATGAAGCCAGCTTTGAAAGTGGCTCTAGGTACAGCAGGCAGAAAGAATGTATCTGACCTTGGCTGATGCTCTGGCTGCTGGTTGTGATTCATCCAGTCCTGCAGGCAGGATGGGAGAAACAGGTGGTGCCTCAGCTGGTGAATCACTGGAGAGAGAAGAAGAGTCTTTTGTTCAGTAGCAGAAGCCAGCCTGAGCAGCTACTGCCACTGCTGCTGGCACAGGTTAATGGGAAGAGGAGGGTAAGAACACAGTGTTTGCCACAGCTGCTACTGCTGCTGGAGTCTTCTCTATTGATTTTTGTGTTTTTCCTGCTTGTGGCAAAATCAAACAAAAGTGCTCCGACAAAACTGGCTTGGTGTTCTTCTGGGACTTGGAGTCTGATGTGCATTCATTATAGCGTGCAACACTGCTGTGCTAAATGCCACCTCGATGCCTGTGAACTGAATCAGCCACAACAAGCTAGTCAGCTATGATAGGGAGCAGTTTTCTTCCCAAGTATAGACCTTCATGTTCTCTCTAGGATCATTTGGAGTTTTGTGAAAAGACCAAAATATTTTCCACCATCCAGATGCCTATAGTTACACTAAGAATGTAAAGAGAGAACATAGAAACTACAAGTATTTCATATTTGCATTCCTAAATTTGTGAAGATGAGACAAAAAAAGGTTGTATAAAAATATAAACATTTCCTTATAGTGGAAAATCCTGTATGGGATTTTGTCTTTGACACTGTACAAAATAAAATTGTTTTCAATTTTAATGTCCATAACAGCTAGCTAACGTTATTCAAAAGGCTTTATGATAGGCTGGGCACTTCACTTGAACTGGTTTTCTGAAGTGAAAATGTGCAGGAAATTACCTTATTAAAAATATATATGTTTTTTGCAGTCCACCTTGGTTTTGTTTATGACAGTGTAGATTTAAGAGTAAAAAAACACTGTTAAAAGAATTCTGGGGGGAAAAATATGAGTAACTATTTAAAAATCCTAATTAATCCTAATTAATCCTAGGCTTTATCCTAATTAAGACTATTACTATCAGAAAGATAGTTACATATCTTCTGTGATCATTTCTGGACTTTTTTATCTGTAAAAAAGGTGAAAAATCTTTGTGTTCTGGCAGTCTTGTGCAGGCAGACTTCTTTGTTTTCCCTGATTCCGTTCCAGATGTCAGAGAAGTCATTTGTGCTGTTGGCAGCTCCTTGTGCTATCTGTAGCATTGGTAGGTTTTTTATTTTTTTTTTTTTGTTTTTTTTTTTTTTTTTTTCAACAACACACAGAGCAACCATCAAGAAAAAAACTCCATCAAAAAACAAACAATGCAACTCTTATTTTGATAGGACCAGAAGTCAAAATCCCCATAACAGGAACCCAGTGTGTGTTCTCTGTAAAAAAAATACTGCTTCACAAAATGGCAGCTGATCAGCAAACAGGCAAAACCATGAGTGTTTATTTGTCATAATGAACAAATTCTTTTATAATTCTTTGAATTTGGATTTTTAGAGTTTTATGGTTTAATTTTCATGCCCATTGCTTCCTATATTGTGTTACTGCAATGACAGGCAAAGGGTAAAAGAACAGGGAATAGTACAGAAAGTATGTAACAATTCACAGGTAATATGATCAAAGTGTGTAATTAGCTTCTTATTGCTAGCATGTAATCATCTCCAAATGATTCTTTACCACATTTCTCTAAGGTAGAGGTGAATTACTCTTCTCTATACCACCATGGTACAGGGACCCTGAGTCACAGCCAAAAATAGAGGCTTTTTTATGTTCCAGTAGGACCTGAAGGAGTAAGGGAACTTAAGCACTAAACTGAAAACTAAACTAAATTATCTTATATATTTCCTATGTAGTTGCTCCTCTTTTCCAAAGGACTTATTGAAACCCCATGTTTTGGTCTGTAAGTTTGTCAGATTTGTAAAGATCATACATTTCTTACAATGTGACTCTCCATATTTAGAATTTTAGCATTTTGGGGCATTTCTTCTCCAAAGCAGATATTCACTGATTATGCAGATGCCGTTTTGTATTAATGAATTTCCAGAAGGATGCCTTAGAAAATATGTTTGTAATTTGAATGGCAAGCTTTGTGGAGGCAGGAGTTGTGGCACTCTGAGTGACTCAAGAATATTCTTAGGGTGACAGAGTTTTCCATAAACAGTTCTAAAAACTGACAAACAAAACTGAGTGTTGTTTTTTTAATGTGGGTAATAAACATCCTTCTTTATATTTGGTCTTTGAAATTTAGACTGCTCTTTATGGTACCTAGCCAAGTTGCTGCTCTGAAATGTTGCGTGGAGATCTTTTAAAAGAGGAATCATTGATAATCTGACTGACAGAGTGTCAGAAATTGCTGTTTGCTGTGCTGCAGGGTTGAATCCCTGTACTATAGCAAGGTGGATAGAATGCTGGTGGCACAAGGTGAAAATCTGAAGAATTACATTCTGTTTCTACCTTATGCCTTTGCTGTTATTTGAGAAAATTAAGAACTGAAAGGAAGCTAAGGGAAGCTCTGGAATCCACTTGAAAATCTTTGAGAAAGTTGAGGATCCCCTGCCTAGGTGACACTGCTCTGGGATCCTGGAGTGCACAGAGGTATTTGTTATTCTCTGTGTTTGATGTAGTGTCACGAAACTTCTACACTAATGTAGATGAATATTGGAGTAACCTCAGCAAGATGTAATGTATACTCCAGAAAAAACAAATGAGTCATGATTTACTGACATGTAAGTTTGATGAAATTAAGTTTGAACTCTTTTTTCACTTTGGTGATTTTTGTTGGTTTTTTGCTTTTTTTTAAGCATGGGAATCATGTATGACAATTGATTTCTACAGCTGTTTGGTCAGTCCAGGAGCAGGATCTATTCTATCAATTTGTAATTGTTTTGCTCCCTTATATAATGTGGTGCTCAGTAACAAATGTGGACTTGGAGTCTCATAATTGAAGTAATGGTAAAAGTTTTAGAAGAAACTCAGTGCTATTTCAGAGGAGTTCCTGACATCTTGGTTTGTTTTTTTTATTTTTTTGTATGTCCATTTCTTTAGTGAATTGTAAATTGACTGAGATGTACATTCTATTTTTGTATCTTTTACAAGTGTGCTTTAATGTGGTTAATTAGAGTTTATGCAGAATGTTTTCAAAAGCTTATACAATTATTTTTTTTTCCATCAACTGAAGAGATCACAGCTCCTGAGTAGTTTCTGTCCATCCTTATATACTTCCCTTTTAAAATCTGTAATTTCTGTGCTGGGGTCCTCCTTACACTTGTGTCTACAAATTACCTACTTTTTCTCTGCTTATTTTTGCAGAAATGCTCATGGTTGTCCTCAGTTGATGCTTAAATAATTTTGAATATTTTTTGAGTAGTCAGCCCTCTCTGAGACCCGTATGTTTATACAAGTTCAGAGACCTTAGTCTTTTCCTAGTTGCAGTGCTGGACTGACGTTATTTTACTGTAAAGAAAGCAATTACTTCTCCATCCTCTTGCCTGATGATGGCTGTCCATTCTCCCTAGCCAAGTTCTAGAGGGGAGGTGTTATGTTTGTGGAGTCTGTGGTGTCTCTATGCTCCAGGAAGGGAGCTGATAAGGGGATTTATGTCCTGGAAACCTGGGTTTTGTCAATGGTTTGCATTATTCACTCCACAATGGGTGAAGTCTGCCAGGGATTGGCCTTGGAGGTGGACACATCCATCCCTGCCTTCACTCCCCTGAATTCTCTCAACACTACTCTTCTAGAAAATGTGAAATTATTCCAATTATTTTGCAATATGTGCAGTTTGTAGAACTTCATGTAAGTGCTTGAAAAATTAAAATGATCACATGCATTGATTTTTGAGACACAGCATTATGATTTTTTTTCAGGAAACAAATCTGCATTGATAGGGAGAACAATGGAGTGCTGAGCAACCTGGTCTAGTGGAGGATGTCCCTGCTCATGGCAGGGGGATTGGGATTAGATGGTTTTTACGGTCCCTTCCAACCCATAGGCCTTTCTATGATTCCATGATGCAGTGAACAGGTGGCAAATCTTAGGGAAAAATGGCCTCATGACTACACTATCCCTGCAGAATGAGTACAGCAAAATATTACAGGGGCTAACAAGAAGTTGCAGGAAGGCGCTGAAGTTGTCCCAGGTCTCCCTACCTTAATTAGTGATTTGTATCTGGGTTCTGCAAAAGTTTGGATTTTCCTTGATTTATTTTCTGATAACCTCTGCAGATGTGATGTCTGGGACAGTGCTGCTTAGACAACTGTTTATTGCAGCTGATATATTCTCTTCTTGACCTCATGACTCCCATCTAGTGTCTTGAATCACTTGGGAGTAACTCATGCCTCAGCTCTCAGTTCTTTCTTAGTTTCACCACCAGCCAATTTAATGTTCACCTTCCTTCACAGTTACAGGAAATGAAGGTTCTTTGAGATAACATAAGTGGAGATGAGCAGTATGTTTGGTCTAAGGGTAAATAATGTGAACAGAGAGAAATTACAGACAGTAAAAATAGATGTGAGTTTCAGAGGTAGTTCTTATAATTCTTTTTTCCTCTTCGATTTTAAGGCATATTTAATGGTGTTGCACGGTTTAGTGAAAACTTCCAAAATTTAACTAAGAGTCATGCAGGCTTTCACTCTTTGTGGGATTGGTTGTACAGATAATGCATGCAGCAAATTTGCCATAACCCCTGGGGATATTCTTAGCAAGGAATGATATAAAAGGCTGTCGTCCACCATCAGTTAACTACTGCAAATGAGTTAATGGCATTTTTTAAGCACCAGTAAAACATTAAAAAGAAAGCACAAATAGTCAGGAGAAAGATGGGTTTAATGAACTAGAAAGTCTACATCGTTGTAGAGAGCGATAGGAAACATACAGTGTGCTGGCAGTATTCCAGACTTAATTCAGTTTATGTCCTGGATAACTAGATTTGACTCTTCAGTAATAAAAATGTGTAATGCCAGTTACATAGTCCTCTTCAGCAGAGAAAGGAGCACTGCCTGGGAATGAAGATATTTAAGTCTCAGCAGAGGGCATGAAGGGTTGCTGTGACTGCTATCTTTCCACACAGGGGTTATTTATTGCCTCTTTTATGGAATTTGCACCACGCCAGAATTTAGATGAGCTCACGTACAGTGTACAATGCACAGTGACTCGGAGCTAAAGGGTTATGAAAGACATGACATTTGTGCACTTGTAGTGCCAGGTTTTAATGACTGAAGAATATGCATGTCTGTGTGAAGAATTATCAATGTAAGATTTTAGTCTACAGCGTGTAGATATTTTTTAGAACATACCAATATCTTTGTAATTAAATGAATTAATAAAAATTCTGTTCTTTGTACTTAAAATATTTATTTATTTAGGAATTATTACTGTACACATCTTTTTGTGTCCAGTTCATAAATGCAAAATAAAAGAAAACTTACAATTTTGCTAGTTCATTGGTGGTATTATTAACTTCTCATTTGATCCCTGGGGATTAGGTTCTTGGGGAGGGAAGAAGGAAGAGTTTTCATTGGGCAAAACCAGGTGCAGCTGACTGTTGTTAAAGCCAATTTACTTTACAATAAGTTTGATTATTAATACATCTGAAATCTGACTTTAGGTTGCTATGGTAAAAGTTACATGACATAATAGTATCTCCTCATTAGTTTAATTCGGAAATTAGCAGCTTATTTTGGCTTATCTTGTGCTCAATTTGTAAGCAATCGAGTGAGATTTTGAAAATTAACACATTTTCCTCTTGCTTGATTGTAATATAAATGCAGGATGGAAGTGGTACTCAGAGAATGTTCAGCTTCTCAGCTTCGTTAATATTTTACTCTTTTTAACGCTATGTAGATAGGGTTTTCTATCATGTTAGAATAACAGGACTACTAAATGATTTATAAATAAAGTGCTTGTTTTAGATTCTGAATAATATTCTTATGTAGCTCTATATCCAGTTTGGGAAAAAAATTAAAGCATAACATGCCAGAAGTTGTTCAAGTCTTCCTGAAATAACTTTTTCCTTATTTGTCTTGTTTCATGCAGGCTTTTCTTCACCGAATGATCCAATGTGCTGCAGCCAAAGTGGATAAAAATGTCACAGAAGAAACAGTTAAGGTTAGTCTCCTAATTGCATTTTTCTTCTGTTTTGTATCTGATGTTTCACTTATGTATGTTTTATTCTTTTGCAGATGTTGTTTTCAAATATTGAAGATATTCTTGCAGTTCACAAAAACTTCCTGTCCCTTGTGGAGGATTGTTTACAGCCAGAACCTAATGCACAGCATGAAGTTGGAACCTGCTTTCTGAATTATGTATGCTATCTTTTATTTCAGCCTTTCTTTTACGTCTTTATTTTTTGCCTTTATTAATTACTGTCATGATGATAAGTGTACACAGTCATGAAGCCTAAATATGACTTGACTGCATAATGAAGAGTACTTCAAAGTTCAGATCTTGGTTACTGCCATGTCCAACAAAAAAAAAACAACAAAACAGAGATGGAAGGACAGTGAAGAAGGAACATATTAAATGACAAACTTCTGTTGTTTCATCATTTTTTATATTCACCAGATCAGCTCAGGCTGACAAACTGAGCCCTGCATCTTGGGCAAAGCTGTTCCTGTGTGTTCGATGGAGGTGCAAGGTTGCATGCAGTAAGAGTAGTACTATCTTTTTATTCCCCTTCTTGTTCAAGCAAAAATGTGAACATTTAGTAAAGAATTGTATATACTGGATCAAATACCTCCATGGTTCGGGATTTTGAAGATATTTTATTTCCAACAACTGCAATACCTCCACAAGTGTGTTTGTATGTCCTGTAGTAATTTGTTTCTAGGAGTATTATTTTTCCTGTTGGAGCAAAACAAGGATGTTACTGTTACAGAGCTTTGCAAAATGAGGACAAATTAATTTACTTTCAGTTGTAGACCTAACAAAAAGTCCAGGTTCCCTTGTTATCTCTGGTTAGAGTCCCATTTGTTTGTTAAGTCTTTAATTATTCATTGTGGCAGGAGAAATCTATTAATGGTTAGTGGAAACAATTTACAGAAGTTGAGTAACATCAGTTTTTAACTCTTCAGAAAAATGGATCATATTTGAAAACAAGTGTTTGCAGACAAATTGGGTAATCTCAAAAAATTAGCCACTCATTTTGCATTTTCTTCATGTATGTTTTTATCCTGTGTGTTTGTGGTTGTTCAAGCTCTGAAATATTTCAGCTAAACCTTATGAATTTCAACAAAGACAAATGTAAGATCTTGTACCTGGGAAAACATAATCCAGGAGTGCAACACAGGCTGGGATCTACCTAGCTGGGGATCAGCTCTGTGGAAACTGACCTCAGTGTCCTGGTGGACCACCTTCTCAAAATGAGTGAACAGGGTGCTGCTGTGACAAAAAAAAAATAAAGCCAACAGCATGCTGGGTTGCAACAGCAAAGGCATCACCAGCAGAGATAAAGAAATCATTTATATTGTCTGCTCAGTGCTTGTTAGGCCAGAGCTGGAATTCTGTGTTCAGTTCTGGGGTCCCTGCTACACAGAAGAGATGTGAACAGTCTGGACAGGTTTAAGAGAAGAGCCACAAGGATGGTCATGTAAAGTGTGCCATGTGGCTGCCTGAGAGAAGGGGGCTGGTTCAGAATTGAGAAAAGAAGGCTTAAATGAGACTTTATCACTATGTTCCAGTATTTAAAGGGTGGCTACAAAGATGGAGACTCCCATTTTACAGAATCACATGGACAAGATGAGGGGTAGTGGGTACAAGTTTCTCCTGGGGGAATTCCAGTTGGACACCAGAGAAAAATTTTTTGCAGTGAGAACAATCATCCATTGGAATAATCTCCCCAGGGAAGTGGTGGATTCATCAACATCAGACACATTTAAGATTCCATCGGACAGAGTTCTGGGCCATCTTGTCTAGACCATGCTTTTGCCAAGAAAGGTTGGACCAGATGATCCTTGAGGTCCCTTTCAGCCTTGTTTTCTGTGATTCTGTGTTTGAAATTCCCAAGTGGTGCTTCCTGACTGTTCATATTTTGCGGCTAGACCTCTAATAATAAATGTATGAAGAAGAGCTGGCTTTCTAAAATGAAGGCTTATATTAGCTATGCAGCTTTGCAAAGTGTTCATTCCATGTTTTATTAATTAAAAAAAAAATAAAAATGACAAGTGAAAAACAATGTCTCTTTCTGTTTCTGCAGAAAGAGAAATTCCGTATCTATGATGAATACTGTAGTAACCACGAGAAGGCACAGAAAGTTCTTCTTGACCTGAACAAAATAAGAACAGTGCGGACGTTTCTTTTGGTAAATAAACTTTTAACTGGTATTCTAACTTCATATTTTTTTGACAGGCCAGTGAATTGTTAGCACTGTCACCTCCACCATGTAGCAAGTACAAGCACACCTGCAAGTGGTTAGCAGACAGTTTTAGCTGGGGGTGGTGTTTCCAGAGGAAGGGGGTGTGTAAATCATATTTTCACTGCTGTGCTTGGATCTGTGGATAATACAGCATTAGGCAGTGTGCCTTGAGCATCCTGTCCAGGAAACAGGGGTGTGAATCTCTAGAAAGGACAAGGAATAGGATAAAATAGATGAGGAGGCATAAGCAAAGGAATTATAGAAAGGAGCTCAAGGACTCAGCAGAACTTCTGAAGAGGAGGTCCACGTTCTGGTGCTGTAGCCAGTGCTGTTGCAGACAGAAAAATCTTTTGTTATCGATCATAGAGTAGCCATTCTAATCTTAGACACTGAATCTGAGGTTGAAAGAAACAGCTCCACAAGTAAAGCTCCACTTTATAAGGCAAGTGAGGAGAGGTTTGAAAATGTTGTGATAGTTCTCATAGTTTTTCAACAGCAAAACCAATTTCCATGTAAATAGTGAGTTTGCTAATAGTTGACTTTAGTTGTTAAAAGAAGGATTCAGTGTGGAATGATTTTCGTGTTTCCTCCATGGTGTCTCGTGGTAAAAAGGTCAGCTTTGAAATGTATAGCCTACTATATTGGAACTTAAATACCTGAGGAGGTATCCATGGGTATGCTATCAAATTTTGGAGTGATCAGATTTGATTGCTGTGTTTTGGGGCTGGAGAACAAATGGTCCTATCAGCAAAGCATCACAGATGTGTTTGAGGATAAAAAGATTCTGCCAATGCTGATAGTATCACAAGTCTTACTTAATTTTATTAATTATTTTCAGCATGCAGTAGGGTTTCACCACTGCTGTTGACAGAGTTCTTGATGAAGTCCTATTGCAGCTCACCGATGCTTTGAAAGATACCAGATCTGACTTCCCAGCTGCACTTACTTACAGCCAAGTTAATGAGCAGTGTGGGAATTTCCTTATTGTGGGAGAAACTGTGTGACACGAGGCACCATCTGCCTCTTTGCTAAGAATCTCTTATAGAGAAATGGTTATTCACAGTTAAAACTGCTTCAAAGTTTTCCTCGGTGCTTGACACAGTATCCTTCACCTTGTCCCAGATTGAAGAGCCTCATACATGTGGTTCTTGTATTGGGGGCAGCATGGCCAGAATCAAAAAGAAAGGGTGAATGCTGACTACAGAGGCAAAAAGCTCTGGAGAAAGATTGCAAAGAGCTTGTTTTGTGACAGAGGAATCCAAGGGTGCCCTTGTGGCAATGTGTCAGTGTTACATACTGTGGGCCATGTGCAGAGGGCTTTCTCATTTGGTTTGAGTTCCTCATAGATTTGGGGCATGTCTGGAGGATTAAGTGGCAGCAGTCTAACCTGGAGAACAAGACATCTGACTATGTGATTTGAAAGCATTTCTTGGCACACCAAGGGGTTCAGGTCATTAGAGCTGTGGTTATCTATAAATATCTGGGAGCTGAAATCAGAACTTTTGAGCCTTTTAGAATAGAGGCAGTTGTTATAATAACTATGGTCTGCATTTCTATTATCTTACTTGGCCTTTATCAGTAAAACTTTTGTGTTGGCAGGTTAAGTGAGATCCTTTAGGATAAGACATCTTTTAGGATAAGACAGAAGCTGGTTAAGCATGAGTACAAAGCAGAGACTTAAGGGTGGGTGTGGAGATCCCCACAGCAGCACTGGTTGTAGGATATGTGTGTTGGGTGGCCACCCAGGTGTGCAGCCTCTGTTCCATCAACAGTGTGTCTGCATCCAGATCTGTGGCTTATGTCTACATCTCATCTGGCTGTCTTAAACTGCTTTTGTTTAGTGTCCTCAGTTTACACATCTTGTTCTTTGAAGCTGAGATTATCTCATACTATTGCATCACAATTCCTTCTGATCTCTCCATAAAATAATTGTCATCATTACTTTAGGTCTTTATGTACTTAGGCTTTAATTCCCGCAATTCCAAATATTTGCTGTGATGTCCTTTGCATGTTTTCTTATCCCCAAAAGTCCTTATTCTTTTCCCTCTCTCAGTTGCTTTTGTTGGGTACTTCCACCCAATGTTTAATTTACTCTCTGCTTCCATAATCAGATGCCTTGTTGAAACTTTTTAATAACCTTTTACCCATGACTTCAGGATATTTTATTCATTGCATATCAAATTTAAATATAGAAGCATGAAAAGACAGCATGTTTTTTTTTTTTTGAGGTGTGTATTAGGATGGCCATGTTCAAACATTCAAACCATCCATACTTAATACTGCTAACACTTTTTAGAAACAACAGCAGCTATAGTGGTCATCCTGAAATATTTTTGTTTGGTGAAGTCTGAAGGCTTATTTTGAGCATTTTATTTACTGTCTTTTAGTTTCAATCTTTAGGAAAAAGTCCTTCTCTTCATCAGACTGGATAAAGAAGGTGCTTAGGCTAGAAGCCTGCATTCTGCCCCTGTGACTTCCTGGTCATGTGTGTTAGCCTGTGCACGTATTCCAGCCTGTACTTTTGACTGTCTTGCAAACCTCCTGCTTATATATATATGTATTTACACAATCTATGTATACTTTAGCCAAACACTGCTGTATACCTATGCCCTTGTCTTTATTTTTGATCATTTTCTTGGGATTTTTCAATAATTTGTGAACCTGTTCCCACTCCAGAATTGCATGCTCCTTGGAGGGCGCAAGAACACAGATGTACCCCTGGAGGGATATCTAGTGACACCAATACAGAGAATATGCAAGTATCCTCTTCTTTTGAAGGTACTTACAAGATTTTTATTGAGGACTTTATACTTCCTATGTAGAACTGGTTGCTAAGCATGTTTCCGAAATCCAGGAACAATCTTTCTACGCAGTGAATTATCTCTTTATTAAGATATTGGACTCAGCCTTGCTCTCATTAAATTGGTGGCAAGTCTTTTTTCTGACATCAGTATTAAAAGAACTGAGGAGCTTGGCTGGATCGACATGATTAGCTCTGTTCTGCTTGTAGATGTAAGGTTGCCTCTTCATTGTTGGACAGAAGTGAGCCATTTGGGAGAATTTAATGAGTTTAATTTCGACTGGGTTTAATCATGCCCTTGCTTAAAATGCTTGGGATAGCAGAGTTTGTTGGTAAAGTACTTTGATGATGCTAATTTACCATCAACAAAGCAGAAATGAAAAATATTAATGGATTTTTTTTCACAAGAAAAACTATCGAGTAACAGTAAGGTCCTGTAAATGGTTTTATGTACAATTATATGTTTATTCTTATCATATTGTGACAGCTTAAATCAATGAAAAATGTTAATGTGGTGATAAACACTGGATATTCAAACCCCTGAATTTGTAATTTACCATGTTAGGAAATAAAATACAAGTAAGTATTTTAAGCAAATTGTTGCTTAACAAATTAAGATCTTGCATTTTTTATTGTTCCAAACTCTGAGAGGAAAACCAGAGCAGATTCTACTCTAAAATCTACCCGAATAATGATTATTGGACAGTATTTTACACAATCCATGTGTGAGTTTTGATCTGAAAGATTGCCAGTTGTGAGGCATATGACATAAAAAAATCTAAAAAGAAACAGTTTAGAATAGAAGATTTTAAAGCAAGTTAAAAATTTAATCATCACAATGAGGTATGAGTCATCTGAGATAGCTGTGGCTTTACAGTTTCCTTGGTCTATCTTGAAATTATTTTTCTATTCTATTTTTGAAAGGCATACAGATAAAACAGGGAAAAATGACTAATGAATTACTCTAGAGCAATGAAACGAATATATTAAGAAAATTTAAATACAGGGTGTGGTGGCAGCAGGGTTAGGGGTTTGCTGAAGGCTGTTCTCAGCCGTAAATGTGTAGTTGGTACTTTGAGATGGGAAATCACAAACAAATGCTGGTGACTCCACTTCTATCAGCACGGCTGATATCAGTGAGTCACCCAAACTATTGTTCAATGCTTTGCTGCACTGCATGAGGTTAAACAATAGTGTGGAGCTAAAGGAATATGTTTTCTGCCCTGAGTTGCAGGAAAGGCAGGTGTTAATTTTGACATGAGTGAGCTACTGTTTTTTTTAAGCAGAACTGTTATCCTTGCTCTTGAACTGTTGTATCCTGCAGAATATAAAAACAAACAAACAAACCCAAAGCTCAACATGAAGAAACATTGTTGGGGGAGAAAGTAGCTGAAATGCAAACTTCTTCCTAAATCATGATGATTGTTTATTGTTAATAATTAGTTACTCTTGAGTTTTAGTGTCCTACTAGGACACAATTTAGAAGGGTTACTGCTTTTCTGCTAAGTAAAAGAGAAGACTGTCTGCTTTCTTTTTGTATGCTGGTTTGGTTTAAGTCTCCTGTAATGGACTTTAGAGATCAAAGACTGGTTTCTTTTCTTCTCTTATTTTTTCCCTTTTTTCCCCTTTTTCTCTGTCTAAATAGGAATTACTGAAGCGAACTCCAAGGAAGCACAGTGACTATGCAGCTCTAATGGAAGCTCTCCAGGCCATGAAAGCTGTCTGTTCCAACATAAATGAGGCCAAGAGACAAATGGAAAAATTAGAATTTTTGGAAGAATGGCAGTCTCATGTTGAAGGATGGGAGGTACTGTCCTTAGTGTCATAAGATTTGTTGCTTTATATATTGAGGAGGGCGTAACAGTTTTTAACAAGAATGTGTTGCACAGTTTTTGTGATCCTGAGGTTCTGCCAAGTCCACAGTTCTGTGAAATCACAGCTTTTGAGATCTACTTTGTAAATTAAGTTGTCCATGACTGAGCAATTATGTATGAAATAGAAGACTTCAAGGAAGGATAGTTTTTTAGCATTTTATTAACATGTATCTATGCACACAGACACTTCTATAAATCCTAATTTAAATGCTGATTTTATTTTACTGCTGTCTATGCTGGCCTAGCAGCACTTTGTCTGGTTGAAAAAAAAAAATTCATTACTGTTTACTATTGGTTAATCTTTGAGTCTATAAGTTTTTGTCAGCTTGTTGGTAGACTCTTAATATTGGGTGAGCTAAACTAATTTAAACATATTCAATGGGATCTGTGTGAGATTTGTGGGGCTTTTTAATGGTTTGGAAATGGAAGTACTTTAGGGCTCCAACCAAGTTTTGTGACGTAACCATAGATCTGGTTCTGAGTTAGAATTTTAAGTAGTAACCAGAAGAGCCACCCTTTCCCCAAAAAAACAAGAAGATCAAGTAGTTGTAGCACCAAAATCTTCCTTTTGAATTATTCTGAGGACTATAATTATGGAAAGACAGGTGCAGATAAGAGTGTATCTTTAAATTGCCTTGGGTAGTTTGTATGGTGTGTCTGAGTTGACTGCACTGGGGCAGAAGGCAAACGCAAATGAAGTTTCAATGAAAGAAATACAAAGCAAACCATAGTTTACCAAAGTGTAACCATATTCAAAACTGATTTTAAAAACAAAAAGACCCAGGTTTTTTTTAAGAGGCAGATTTCAACGTGGAAGAAGTCCTTTGCTTTTTTTGGACACTTTGCTTGAATATGCTGCTTCTCTTTCTGAGAAAGCTGCCTAAGAGCTAGAGGAAGAGGTTTTATCTCTTTAAGCTTTGTGGAAGGCTTGCAGACTGGGAGATGTAGCAAGAAAAAGGTGTTAGTCAAATGTCAGTCTGGTACTGAAGGATCTCAGTCTATATAGATGGAAATTTCCTTTGTATGGTGCTGAGGAAGGAAAGGGTTAGGGATGCAGATGGGACTCAGAAGCAAAGAAAGCCTCAAGACAGACTGGTCTGAACTTTAACTGAGAGAGCTCCCCATGAAGTCTCACAAATAACAATTAGAATGTTGACTAAAATAGACAACTTCTAAGTAGATATTTGTAGTAATAGGTAAAAAAAGCAGAAATAAGAAATAGTTCCTACATGGCTCTGTTCCCTCCCTAAACCTCTTGATTTTACTGTACCTGATGTTTCTTGAACATGCTGTGCCTTAGGATGTGCCCTGGTTCTGCAGCAGTGGATTTAGCTTTCCCCTGTCGTCCAGAAGGATTCAGCAGAACAGGCCACTACCTGAAAGGAGCATAGATCTGAACAAAGACCCCTCCTAAATACTACCCATGACACCACACAGTTATTTCCTATAGGCTTCATGTGAAATCTCCTGACTTTTGCAAACCCTTGGTTTGTTGTTAATTGCGTAGTGTAGGAAGATTTGGTTCATTCTAAATATGGATTGACTAATTTTACTTTCATCAAAATTCTTCATGTTTCTTCAGTGCATTGAGTGATTTGAGATGTTTCACTTCAGGTATTTTTTTCCTTGTGTAGCAGCATTTTCAAGAAGTGCCTTTCCATTTCTGGCAAATCATCTCATGCTGGAGCTCAGTGTGATGCCTTAGGTTTTAGCTTTTATATTTTTTCGATCCTGTGCTGTTTTAGTGGATAGCTGTAGGTTTCATATTAAGTGCTACTGAGTTCTCTTTACAGAGTAGATACACAAAACAATTCCTTCTCCAGCTCGATACCAAGGACAACTTTCAGGCCCAAGAATAAAAACAGTGAAGTGAAAAGAAAAAACCAGGAGGATGGAGCTTCATAACCTGAAGCTATGGTTGGACAATTGATTCTAATATGCTGATGGACCAGAACTTATAAAAGTGTGGGACCTTGCGATCAAGCATCCACTTTGTGACCATTCTGGGGCATCTTGAGTGTGGTCCGGCTGGACTTTTCCTGTACCCATTGAGACCTTTTAATAAATATCTACTTTTCCTCCTGCTCTGTCTAGTCTCAGTTCCACAACAGCCTCCAGAAAGCAACAAGTGTGCTGTAACATTTTTGGTACAGGCTGGTCACTATGAAGTATCACTAAAATTCACTGTGCATCCCGAGAAGGAATTTTAGCAAATAGATAAGTGATATAATTGCTTGTCCATATTCAGACAAAAGTTTCTGCTCTTATTTGTAACCCTCTATCTGAAGTAAAATAAAATAATTCAAAACAAATGCCATTGCATTGTTTGTAGGATTTTGAAAAAGAAAGGACTAATATAACGTAAAATTCTAAATGTTGGAATTGAGTGGAGGTCTAGTTGACATCACTTAACAGCTGCTTCTTTAGACTAGATGAAAACATGTTCCTTCTCGGAATTAGCTTGAAGTTGCTGTCATCAGCAGTGACTTAGGAAGGTGAGTGTATTTGAACAATTAAATGCATTGGAAATGTTTGTGTGATAACTTCATGATAGAAGCAATAGCAAGTTAAGAGCTGAATACGTTATGGCAAGGAAACTGGCTAAGTAATCCTTAATGCCTATCACCACTTTATTCCTTCTATTATATTTAACTTTTCAATTAAATTTTCTACTGCACTACAGTGATTAAAATTCTTCTACTTGCTTCCAATGTCTGAGTCATAGATATTTGTCAAATCCTTCTTAATGAACACACTCAAGTATAAAGTTACAGTATTATTAACTCAATGCATTATTAGTCATATAAGTTGGTTAAGAACTTACTGTTCTCAAACATCTATGCCTGAAGAGGGAATCCACTTTCCTGCATTAATTTTCTTCTGAATTCTTGGTAAAACATCCAGTAGGAAATATGGTTGCTTCTGGAAATGTGTTAATGAGCAAAGGAAGAAGGAATGGTAACAATATGGACATTTTGAAACAGACTTATTCCCCCTGTGTTCAGAATGCATTCTCTACACTGTAACAAAGTAATTTCCTACCAACTTGGGTTTTTTTAAAATTTTTTTTTTATTTTTTTTTACCTTACCTCTTCCTATATTTCATTTTAGGATATCACCTGTGCTTGAACTCTGAAAGAATGCCATTGTCTTAAAATAGGACGTTTCCAGTAGAGTTATGTGGTGTTTATTGTATTTCAGGTGATTGGTTTTGATATCATATGGCAACCACAGGGTGCACAATCTGGCAAAATTGCCTTGGTCTTAATATGTGCATAATTTTCAGACATAATATAGGGTTAGCCTCAAAATGATAAGAATTCCAGAGCATGTATATGAGCTAACAGTATTTTGAAGGATTTCAACAACTACCAAAAAAAAGGTTCCTGAATTCAATGTTTGAGAGTGGATTTAATTAAATAAACATCTGGTTTTCTGCAACACTGAAAATAAAGAGGCAAACTTGTTGGAGATTTCCTTCCAGAAGGAAATGCTTAGCACATTGCTTGGCCCCAACTAGAAGGAAAAGGAAAAAAATAAAGACTATTTTTAGAATCTGATCAAAGCATGACTTGAATTCCTATACTTAAGTGTCATAAAATGAAGCTTGTGTTTATTATGATAAAAATACAGATTCATGGAAAAAAATGGAACATCTGTTTCAAGAAAGATTATTTTGAATATAATGACTTTCTCACTTAATTTCCTAAGCGGTTAAATTTATTGGCCTGAATTCAGAACTTGTGTAGGTGGCTGTCTCAGTTGGAGAATGGCTCAGCAGCTGGAGGAGTCTTTCAGTAAAATTTGCATGGATGTTTCAGTGAGAGACAGAAAAACAAAATTGTTGCATTTGTTGTAAGCTGGAAGCTGAATGACCCAATCTGAGTCATAGGCCAACATAGTGACAGTGGCACGGGGTATTCTGTTCCTTTCCATTCCAACATATCATCAAGTAATATTTTACCTGAGATTTCTGCCTTAAACTCTGAAATTTCTAGCCCTTTCATGTTTTATTTGTTCCCTATATCCATGTGCAAGTACAGAAGAGTAAGTTAGTCTGTAATTTTGGACTTTTATCAATATTAACAGGGTTGCCACTAACTCAGTATAGTCAAACCTCTGTACTTGACAGAAATTTGCCCAGAATATACAGATAAGTACCTTTTTTTTTGTAACAAAAGATATCAACCAATGCTGCTTTGTGTCTGAAGGTAATAAAGGTAATTTAATGTCAAAGAGAGATATTTAATGAAATGAGGATGAGGGAGGTTTTGTTTAAAATTTCTTGCCTATAGTCTCTCTCCTTCCAGTGCTTTTATTTTTGATATGGTCATGGTAGCCCACATGTCAGACCTCTCACCTGAGCTGTTTCCTCAGTTAGAATCATAGCTGTCTGACTGACAGCCAAAGGTTATCAGAAGCCAGTTATACCTAAATAGCCTGCAGGCTTAAAGATTTTATGGGCTTTTAATTTCCATACCAGCTATCCTCAAAAGGCACACAGTATTTGGTCAGGGTGCTACCCACAGAAGAGGGTTACTGTGCATCTTTAGTGACCCAGTAGGACAGATAGAGGCAAAACTAGTCTAGATTCACAGTATAAACTCACTTTACAGGTTGTTTTCCCTGTTGTAAGATGATTAAAATAGATTTGTTTCTACAATACACGGCATTTTTGGATTGGCAGATTAAAAAAACACTGAAAATAGCCCATGATTTCTACTTGCAGGTACTTTAAATACACAGAAGCATGAATAGCATAGTAGAAGTGATTTTACGTTTTGGTTGAGCAACTCTATCATCTCATCTTAAAAGCACAGAGTTTAAATGTCTGTGAAAACTTTGAAATAGCAAAGTGCTTTTCAAGTTCAAGTTGCTCATATTGGAAATTCCTGTGGTAGTTTCAGTGCAAACACTTAATGAAAACATGCTTGTGTCAGAAGTAATTTGGTAATACTTGTTCCAAAAATACTGTAAGTAGTGCAGTTCAGTTTTAGCTGTGCAGCAGAAAGTCTCACCTGCTTCTGGGATGAGGGTGACCCTTCATATGTCACTGCAGCCTTGACTCTTTCCCCATGAGTGGGACAGCTTGGAGCTGGATAAGTGAATTGCCCTGCTGCTCAGGACTTGGTGTTCCTGCTGAGAACCCGTGGGAGGGTTTAAGGTGTAGCTCCATCCTTCATGAAAACTTGTTATGGGTGTCAGCTCTTTGAATTGCATGGTAGATATGACAGTGCTTGTGTGTGCCCTCTGCTTCATCCTTCCTCAGGCATGTTTTTCATCTCTAAGGGATGTGGTGGAGAGCAATGCTCACCCCAGATGTAGAAACAGCAGTGCTTTCAGATAATGTGCCCTTCCACTTTTCTCCACCTCACCTCCATGCTCACCCAAAGTCTAGGAAATGGCAAATCCTAAGTATTACACAGGAGGAGAGTGACAGGGGATTTTTCTGCACTAGCTGTGTTATGTAGGACAACAAGATGTGACTTCTGATCCTGTTTTCCTATTCCCTTGGACTTCAGCAAATAAAGCAACACTAACAAAATTCACTGCCCTGCGATCACACCAGCATGGGCTGTGATCTTGTCAGAAGGTATCTGAGAAGTGACATTAACACTCTTCAGTCTTTGGATGAAATTTCTCTGAGGGAAAAAAGTATCTCTAGAAGATTTTTTGACATCTAGCAGTATCTTTTAGAAAGGGAAGAAAATTAGGAGGATAACATTAGCAAAGGTTAGTAATGTGAGACAGATAACCTTCACTGCCCTACTGTCACATTGAACTTGAATTATGAATGAGTTGATTGTAAATAAGTCAGGTGGCCTGAATTATCTATGCTTAAAATATGTATTAAATGTGTTGTTTTATGACATGATGCTGGCACGGTAGCAGATCTTGTTAGGATTGTTGGGAAAAAGTTGGGTTTTTCTATACTGAAAATGAAATTCTTCATAAGAAAAGACATTTTTTTAAATAAAATCCTTTCTATGAAAAAACCCCATCCTTTTTTAGAAAGCTCAAACTTCTTGAACAATTCTGAAGCTTTAAGCTGACATTTTTTTTGCTTCCTTACACAAAACTACTATTTTTCTGCNCTCAAACTTCTTGAACAATTCTGAAGCTTTAAGCTGACATTTTTTTTTACTTCCTTACACAAAACTACTATTTTTCTACAAAGCTGAAGTTTTGTGTAAAAACAAACCAAGACTCTTTAGAAAGTATCCAATCTTTTAAAATGCAAATTCTTAGTAAGTACTATTTCAGAAAATTTGAAACACAAAATAAAATATTGTTTACTCTAATACACTAAAGCAATGAAATAGAATGGAAAAATGTGACCTGTTTTTCTGTAATTATGGTCAGCAAGCATTACACACCTAATTTATGCCTAATTTTTAAGCCCTAATTTATGCCTAGTTTGTACCACTGTGCTTTTAAAATGTTTCAGTGTTTGATTTTGAATAAAATGGTAAAATTAACATGCTGGTACTGATGCTGTTTTAGGAAGGGAAATATGCTGTAGTGGCTAAGGGTGACATTCATCTTTGGCTTGTTTGATTACTTGATCCTAAATGAAAGTAGGAGTAGTTATCTACTACAGATTCTAAAGTGGCTTTACTTAGAGACCTGGGTTGGGTTCCAGTGGGATGGTTGTGCAATCTCACTTATCTCTGTAAACAGACTGCCTTCTCCTTAGGACAGTCTGAGCTATTGCTCAATATTCACAGCTGTGACATACAAAGGATGAACAGTAGGATGAAGAACTGTGAGAGCAGAATGCGTGATCCCTTCTTGGCTCTTAATTGAATCCATTTTTCTTTGGACTGCTGTGGTTTTGTGGTTAGATCAAGAAGAGGAAGTAACTGCAGCTATCACATGCCTAAACCATTCAGAACATGTGTAGATGATAGGAGAGTCCTGGCTTTTGCAGGTTTTCCAAGCTGACTTTGGAAAACCTTTCCTCAAATCAGAAAACTCTTCTGGGTGGATGCTCGATGCAGCCAACACAATAGATAATATAAGGATCAATAGGATTGTGTGTCTGGTTGGACATGCACATGGAGAGCAGCTCTGTCCCATGGGAGCATGATTTTTCAGACTAGCAAAATGTACCTCAGAATTCAAGGTAGGCTTCCTTGAGATTACATTTCTCTTTACAAGTCATACAAGACTTTACAAGAAGTACCATGAAATATTAATAAAATTTTTCTTTTTAAAAAATATTTTCTTTTGGTAAAGTTGCTTCTCTTTTAATTAACTTTTATGAAAATACCTGACAACTTTTAACATGAATGTCTGTCTTGAAGCAAAAATGAGGCATGGGAAGTTTCATCCCAAACATCTAAACCTTACCAAGATTCTGACGTCCTTGGTGTAGGTTAGGAGGAAGTATACTAGACAGTCCTAGCTGCACATGCCACTCTTAGCTTTGCCCAAGTTTTATATCTTGTTGTTTTTCCATTTTTGTTTTTGTGCTTAGCTTAATCTGGTGTAGAAGTATCTACCCTTAGTGATGTTCAAGTCCCAGGTTGCTTCAGCTTCCAGTTTCATCATGGCATAAATTATGTCTTGTAAAGCCCCATTTTCAGACATTTCTGAATAAAGTGACTGAAGATAGGAGTTACTGGTTAAAGTTGGCCTGATTTTCAGGAGAGGTCTTTGCTCAAAAGTAATATGATTTGGAAACTCTTTGTGATTAAACTGCATCTATTCACGAAACTGGTGTTAAGCATAATTACAGATTATTATATAATTACAATGTAATAACTTATCATGAATTTTTTTTAGTCTTTCCAGAGAATTGTTATACATGTGGGTTTATATAAGAAACTTTTCCTTAGTTGATGCAAAGTACTTCAGTTCTCACTGAAAGAGTAATCTCTTTCCTCTCAATTTCAGGGGTCCAACATCACAGACACGTGTACAGAAATGCTGCGAAGTGGACTGCTACTGAAAATTTCAGCAGGAAATATCCAAGAGAGGATATTTTTTCTTTTTGATAATCTTCTGGTCTACTGCAAAAAAAAGCACAGGTAAATGATTACTTTAAAAAATAATGTGTTTTTCTCACAGTAGAGCTAATCATGGGTATGCTGTTCCATGTGAACAGCATAAAGTTAGCATTTTTAGATGAAACATATCAACCAAAGAGAAATGTATTTAATTCAAGCATTTTGAAAAAAAAAAAATATGAATGCAGAATCTCAGTGGTGAAGTGTGGAGAAAAAGAATCTGTTTTGACAGCTTTCCACAGCAGGTTATATGTGATAGCCTCACTGTCTTCTAGGAAATGTAAACAATCTGAATTTTTAGTTCAAACAGATTAATATTGCAGCTTGTGCAATAAAATAAGTCTCTACAGATTCAAGACTTTCATGCCTTATATTTGTAATCAGGGAAAACAGCCAGAAATCTGCTGCTTTCTGCATTCCGAAGAGCAATTCCTTAGTTCAGCAGCAAGCTTCTGTAGATAATTTTGTGAGAAATAAGAGTTCTCCTATGTACATATATCCCTCTTGATGATCAAGTTTGTCTCTTTAATCCAGAAGTTGTTTTAGAGTAGCCACTAAATTCGTATTACTGGGTAGATATTTGATAGATTCCTGGATACATGATACATCTTCTTTTAAAATTTTCTGATAGTTGTTGTAGCTTATTGTCCAGCAATTAGAAATAAGTTGCTGGTTACATTGTATCTTTTCAGTTGTCCTCCCCTAAGTTGCTTATTTTTGTAGCCATATTCTTGCTAAAATGCACTATTGGATGAAAATCTCAAAATGCATGAAAGGTCATCTGTGGTTTCTCTAGTTTTGAACAATCATGTCCTTGGCTGTTACCATGATGACATCTCTGGAGATTCAGGAGTAACTCAATTTAGAATATAATTTCAAAGCTTCAGATGGGAAATTAGTTGATTATTTCCAGCAAGATACTTTAAATATTGATTGGCAAGTATTTAAAGAGAGAAATTGTATTTTGGTAATTTTAAAATTGCCTTGCCTTTACGGTATGAGATATTTTATGTAATTTTTAACCAGCCTTTCGTGGCAGAGTTGTGTAAACATGGAATGCCATATTTGGATTAACAGTTTTAAAAGAGCACAGCTATTGATTTATTCACTTTGGAAAGAACAAACATGTTATACCAAAGCTTTATGCTTTATGCTGGTTTTGCTTTTTTGCATTCTTTGTATTTTTAATGTATTCCTTAATTTTTGAATAATAAATTTAGGGTGTAGTGGAGGTACTCATAAGACAGTAATGAAGTAATGATTGAGAAGCAGGTAATTTTCTGAAAATTAGTACCTCTTTGGAGTGAATGAAGGTCAGAATTAATCCTTAGGAATTGACCTTTGATTTATCGTACTAATTATCATCATAGGCAAAAATGGATAGACAATAATCCCTGTCTCACCTGAGGTATGAAAAGCTGCCTAGAATTGGGGTTCTCCAAAGGCATTGGCTTCACTGGGAGCAGTTACAGCAATGCAAAGTGCTTTGGAACATATTGCAGTGAAACTGCCACAAAAGTTCAGCCATCCTTAATTACAATTCTTGGTTAATCCTTACGTTAGGAAGGAAAACGTTATCTTCATTCTTCCCTACATAAATCCCATTTGTGATGCTAACTTACATAGGTCAAGATGTGTATCCAAAGAAGTTCTCATTTAATTTTTTTCAGTCACACTACCCCCATGCTGAATGTCTAGATTAACATAGGGAGACCACATCAGTTGGGAGGAAAGGCCTTCCTTTTCTTGTCTTTGATGACAGATAACATTATATAGGTACCAAAGTGCTGGAACAGAGCTTTCACAGAGTGACACTTTCCTGATGAAATCTCATTCAGGCAGGAATTTGCACCTTCCTCTCACTAGCCGTGGCATTTTTGCACTTCCATCAGCAGCGTTTCCACAGTTCAATTGCATGGGTATAGAAGTATTGTGATCCTTACAGTGTTCCCTAAATGCTGCATGTACAGAAAGGTAGCAGTGTAGAAACACAGAAGAAGGGAGTGGATGACGTGCTCGTCTGCTTTTTCTTTTTTCAGGAGATTGAAGAACAGCAAAGCATCTACAGATGGGCACCGCTACCTTTTCCGGGGCAGAATAAACACGGAAGTGATGGAAGTAGAGAATGTTGATGATGGGACAGGTGAGAATATTTGTGTGGCTCATTTACAGAGCTGTCTTTTGAGGTGCTGAAATCAAATGCAGCTTCATAATTTCTTTGAGAATGGAGGATGCTCCTTATGTTTAGAAAGAAAGAGGAAGATGCTGCTTTAAAAGCACTGTCTATTAATATCAAAATTCTGCTTCTGTGACACATCTTTGCTTTCATCCATTAGCAGCTGAGCAGCCATAGACAACTATTTTCTGCTTAAATGAACAGAGTCATAAAATAAGGTGACATTTATTGCTCAACTGAAATTACAGCACTCTTAAAGAACTTATCCCTAGGTACATGGTACATTTATAACAGCAAGTGGAAAACCTACCTCTGTTGGTCTGAAACACTATAAATGCTGAAATGGTAACATAAGGAAGGTTTTTTAAAAATATCTTGAGGGATATAAGCCATAAGATTACTTGAAATTTTCCTGACATACATTAGTAAAGTGAAACGCCAAAGTATTCCTAGACATGTAAGTTTTTGTTTTAGAAATTTGAGTTAAATCTTTGAGCTTAACAAGAATTACGTTTTCTTGCAATTAAAATATTTTGGGCTTTTTAAATGTAAAGCTAAAAAAATGGTATGTGAAACTTGCAGTGGCATTGCAAATACATAAGTCTGGAGGGAATTTCTGTGAGTTATATATTGCTTCTCCTGATATTTTAAAATAGTTTTAGGTTTGTTCTTTACTATGCATTCTGAACATTTCTCCATGTAATTCTGTTCTAAAATTGAGCATTAATAACAATGATTTTACTTCTAAGTAAACTTCATAGGAATTGAATACTTCTTTACTTATTTATTGAATACTTTAAAATTAAGATTTTTTTTTCTGTTCGGGAGTTCCTTGTGTTCTAAATAGTTTCCTCACATCTTATTTTACAGAGTAAACAGTAGAATTGACTTGGAGAACAAATTGACTATTGTTCTTATAGCAACAAAATAGTTTTTTGGAAGGCTTTTGCCTCTTTCCTCCATCTCATATTTTAAAGTCTTTCAACCTTTTTTCATGTGTTGTGTTTTTTTTTTTTTTTGTTTCCTGTTTTATAATTTTATTTATGTCTTTTGGATTTTGTTTTTTGATCAGTTTGCTTCCATCTTTTGTCACTCACGTTCAATTTTATAAAGAAATTACATTAATAAATGCTTGGAATTCATAACTGAAGTGTCTAGAGCTGAAATTTTACCAGTGCCAGAATAATTACTATAGTGCTGGATCGTGGGATGTCTGCTACTAATCCCAGGATTGTTTGGCTTTTCTGAGAGCATTATTCTTCAGTCTTTTCATTTGTGTTCCAGAATACCAGAGCAGAGCATTTTTTGCAGTACTGGTGCCTATCCCATTATATTTTATACTGTATTAATGTCTGAGAGTAGACTGGTAATTACTTTATTTTCTGTACTGAGTTTTATCTTACCATTTCTACAATTTGTTAAGCATTTAGAATTCACATCTTGTTCCTCAAAGCTCTTGCAATGCTTCTTGACTTGGTGCCATGAACTATGTTACCACTCAACCATTTAAACTATTGATAAAAATGGTGAAAAATGCTGAACATAAGGTAGAGCACAGTGGTGTCACATTTGATTCATTGTCTTTGCTTACCAGACATTTTTTGTAAGAACTCCTTGACATCTGTTTTGGGTTATGTCCTTCACGAGGTCCACTGATCTAGTTAGTGATTTCAAGCTGTCTTTGCACTGCAGTTAATTTCTTCAAGCCTCTTTGAGTTGAATATATTTTATTCAGTATTCTTTACCCCGCTATTCCCCTTTTCCAGCCTGTATCCCTGCCCAATGTTTAGCTTTATTTGTATAAAAATCTGTGTTTTGTTTATGCAAAAAAGAGAGTTCATTATTTCAGTCTTTCCTGTCATGTACTGTTTGACTTCCTTTCATTTATTCTCTTTCATCTTATTAGTCTGATTTTAGAAATAAAAGGCAGTTTCCCTGTTTGCATCATGTCACTTTCTAAGACAGCTTGTAAGTGTTAACATCCTCTGTGTCCAGAGGATTATACCCACCATCTTCTTCCTGATGAATATTCCAAGAATTCTATAACTATTCAGCTTTAACTGATTCCTCCCCACATATTGTCATGCATTTAGTGTTGGCTTTAGAAAATGTTTCTTTGATGCTCTATCTGTCCTACCTTTCCTTCATTTACTTGTTCTAGCTATTCAGTCCTTGGTCTTTTTCACACTGTTCATTTTCCTTCCTGCCTGTTTGTTTTCTTCCTCAGTGAATCTTTAATTGTAATGTGGCTAAGTGCAAATACTCTTCCCTTATGCTCCAGACACCAGTTGTCTACTTTCCTTCAGCCACAGAAAATTTTGCTGCTGTCCCCATTTCCTATAGCCTTGCACCCTGGGGTCCTGGAAGCTTCATGCTTCCTTCCCCCTTGCTCTCCTGAGCCATATCAGATCTTGTCACTTTTATATGCACATTATTTCCAAAATCCATACTCTTTTCCATACTTCTGCAACATCATTAACAGTTTTATTAGTCTGATTTCTAACTTATTAGAGTTGGTGGATGCTCAGTCCCTGGAAGCATTTGAGGTCGGGTTGGATGGAGCTCTGAACAACCTGATCTAGCTGAAAATGTCCCTGCACACTGCAGATTATTTCTAAAGGCCATTGCAACCCAAACCATGCTATGATTCTTCTTACCTTCATTTTTTCCTCATCAACACATTTTCTGCTTTTTCCATTTCAGTTTCTCCAATATCTTAAAATTTATTTTTCTTTGTAATTACTGCTATTTCATCCCTCCTTTCTGTGGTTCTCTTTGGAATACGGAAATTTTTTTGTTAATTCCCTGGCCTGTGACATTTTTCTGCCTTTTTCTTGTCACCATCCCTCTTTTTTTTATTTCACTCTACCTGCTCATTTCCTTCCTTGTGAGATTTCTGTATTCCCTCTCCTCACAGAGATATTTTTTCTTTCAGTCAGTTCATGATGTCCTTCTTTAACCTTCATCTGTTCTGCTTTCTTTACTGTTCTCCTTTGTTACACCCAGATGTCTTGTTTCTCATCCCCTGTAGTCATCTGCGTTTGAACTGTAACCCAGTACTTTCTGCTGCTTTCTTTTTGTCTCATTGCATTCCCAAAAGGAGTAATATGGTTGTCCTAGTGTCACTCACATTAGCTTTGCATGTGCTTTTTTGGTATTGTATTATTTTATTCTCTTTAATCATCTATTACTTATCAATTTCTGGAATTCCTAATTTAGAGTAGAAGCTTTGGGTATAGAGTGCTTTTATTTTCATATCTGTGCAGGACTCTTTGTCATGCACTCCAAATGGATCTCTTTATAGACATTAAGGGCTGTTGAGTGTAGATGATACTTCTACTCTTCCTTACTGCAGATTTTGGGATCCCCTGCTCACTTTATATAAGGAACCATGGAGCTCCAGGGAACAGGGCAACTGAGAGTGTTTGCTCTCAATATTGATAGATGTAGGAATGTAGTCTTCGTTGTTTGTGAGTGGAAGCATAGAAATAGCAAAACAGATTCCCAGTGTGGTTTATTATCATGCTAATGACATGCCTACACAAATTAACAAAGCTTTTTCTGAAAAGCAATTTTTCTTTGATGAAATTAGGCCTTGGCTGAGCAGTACAGTTGGTGTGAGCTTTCTTTTTTTGTTTCAGCACCATGAAGCGCTCTGCTTTTTCTTGATTGCACTGATTAAAGTGGAATGTGTATTACTTATCAGGGCAGACTATTTATGATCTTAAAATAATGTGGCTACACCACTACTTGCAAATATTAGAAAGGTGGTTTAATGGTAATCATATTCCTTTTTCTGTACCAGTTTTTAAGATTCAGTTTAGAGAGAAAAATACATTTTTAATGGCATTCACCAGCCATTAAATGAATAGTGCTTAGTTTATGAAGAAAAGCACTTGAGGCTTAGGAAAGACAAGATTTATGTTTGACTCTAGTATAGAAGTTTTGTCCTCTTTAGTCTTGAAATGAGGCATGGTATAGAAAAAATACAACACAATAAAACTGACTGGAAACTGCATCAAAAAGTATACATGGAGGATGGCAGTTGATATTATACTGCAATTATTTTCTTGATATTTCTGAGCATTGATGCACCTAAGAACCTCTAAGAAATTTAGAAGTACTTCAGTAGAGAGACTTCTGTTTATTTTTTTTTTAAGGGAAGAAATTCTTTTGTATGTGGCTGCAAAGAATTGCTTCTTATACATCACACAAAGATATGAGTCTTGAATTTTGAACAATATGTTCCAGTTCAAATTACAAGATTTAATGTATTACCAAGTCACATTAAAAGATGATGTCATCTTTCGTAGAGAAGTTGGTTTAATGATTAGTTGATCCTTCTTGTTCAGATTTTGCGTGGAGCAAACAGCAGTCTCGTGCTCTTCTTCCTTCTGTAAGCGTTGTGTCAGGTTTGCAAATTATTTGTTTAGCTTGACTGGCAGCTGTGATTGCACTGCTGTGAAGAGTGTGCATATGTGCAGAGCAGCTGGGCAGTCAGGACATGCACACCTCCTGGCAGGCCAGCAGCTCTTGCCCAGATCCTGCCCAATAACCAGTCCAAAGAAGGCAGGAGTTTATATGGGATGACAGAGGAATGAACTGCTCTTGACTATGGACATGGGTGTATTGAGGAGAACAAATTGCTCATGGGAGCCTTGGAGGATTGTGAGGGTTGCTCCTCTTCATGGGGAGTGTGAAGGGCAAAGGAGAAAGCAGAGGTGTTGCAGTTAGAGACAGAGGCTGAAATCAAAGCGGGCATTGCAGCAGCGCTTTACTGCAGCAAAGCTGGACAACTGCTAGGTGCCCTCTGTAAGCATTAGGCAGTCAGAGTACCTAGCTTGGTGACTGGGATTTTCACAGAATTCTGTGGGTTTGTGATGGAATGAGGTGAGTGTGGTCAAACAACCAGGGTACTCCCGGCCCTGCAGTTACAAGTCCTCAGATGCCAAGCAAGCTGCATATTTAAAAAGTCTCTACATTGAAGTCTCTCAAGTGTCTGGGCATACCAATTTTTTTTTTCTGAATTAAGCGACTAATTTGACACCAATTTTTTGTCCAAGGTTGGAAGATCTAAATCCTTTTGTGAGTCTGAGCTGTCTTTTTTTTTTTTTTTTTTTGCCACAATTTTAACTGCTATGGTTCAGTGCACCAGTAATCATTTCCCTACACAATGTGTATTGTGATGACAGACATACAGAAATGAAGACCACAGGAAAATGATGACCCTGTACTTTTATGTGTTCACCTCTAACTTAGTAAAGAAACAAAGGAACCTTAACTTTCCTTCCTCCAGCAGTGCTTCTGCCTCTGATCTCCAAGGGTCTGCAGTCTGTCAGTTGGGAGTTTCTGTCTGAGGTTCATTTCTTGTCCTTGACTTTTGAGCCTGATTTTCTAAGAGTGCATGAATAGTATGATGAGTAATTTTCAAGAAACAATGTTTTTAAAGAAACAAAGGATACTATTCATAAGCTATGCAAATAAAAATATGATAAATAGGTAAGTGGCATAAACATGATGTTGGAAAAATAACTTCATTTTTTCTCCTGTCAGAGACTTGCTTGCAATTTTTTACGTGCTTTGAGTACTAGAATGTTTTGTAGGTTTAGAAATTAGCCATCAGTCTCATGATTTTCTAGTAGTTCCTGACATTTCCCAGCCCAGTACACAAAGCTTGGCTGCTTTCCATCTAATTAAAATGCAAAGTTATTGAAAGGATACTAGCATGTCTACTGAGATTTATGATAAATCTCAGCCAGCATTTCAGCAAGGGTTTCAGTTTCAGAAAATCTCATCTCATCATAAAAAATAGGGCTGAAAAAGGATTTTCTAAATGAAAAGCTACACAGTTATTGCACTAGTTCAGAATTGGCCTTAGGACTTTTTGCTGCTTAAGGAAAGTTTGTGGTGAGAAAATATTGACCTTTGATTTTTCTTAATGTTTTGTATTGTAGTTGCTAGCTCTAGGTTTTTAGTCTGTGTTTTATGAAAAAAAGATTATTTCTTATCATAAGGCATTTATGCCTCACAAATTTTCCCCCAGGAAATTCATGTAATCCTAGTGAAGGATAGTTAAGGGGTTAGCTTTGGAATTTCTGAAGAAGATTTATGGACTAGCATGGTAAAATCAATTGTTATAGAAGTAAATATAGAGTAATAAGTAGTAAATGGTTTGATTTCTGTAGCATAGATATTTTTGCATGTTAAGTGTCAGGAGTTCCAGTTATCTAAGAACATCAGCAACCTCTCATAAAGTGCCCATTGAACATATGTTAGGAACATATTTCAGGAATTTGCATGCATTTGGTTTTAGATCAGAAACATCTTCATTATATTTCAGTTTGTTTAAACTAATAAGGGTAGATATTTGCTTATTCAAGTAACCAGTAAAGACACACCAAATATCTGTGCTTTGATTACTTGTGAAATTGAAATTGTATTTCCTCCCCTGTATATTTTGTATTTTTTTACACTTAATAGTCACTCAGCACAGCAACTCTGAGCAATTTAAAGGACAAAAGCACAGTGCTGCTTGTTTAAGGAATTATTTATTACAGTTTAACACACAAGTACTCCAAGTACAGTTATCTTTTCTTTTAATAGGACTCTGCCTGTTTTAGTGTCAACTTTATACCTTCCTCCACATACTAGGCAAATCTCTGTTACACTTTACAAAGGACACTATTTGCCAAAATCAAAGCTACAGTTTATTAAGTTATAACGTAGTTCACAGTGGCACAGATAACTTCAAATTAATTAATTTTTATTCTTCTGACATTTCTGGACTTTTATGTGTGGTGATATGTTTTTAGTAATTGTGGCAGCTATTGCTGTTGCTTTTTTTGGTGCTCTTTAAGCAATTTTATCTATTCCCAGCTGACTACCACAGCAGTGGCCACACTGTTATTAATGGCTGGAAGATCCACAACACGGCAAAGAATAAATGGTTTGTATGCATGGCAAAAACCCCTGAAGAGAAGCAAGAATGGCTGGAAGCTATTTTGAAAGAGCGAGAGAGAAGAAAAGGTAGGTCAATAAACTTCCTTGTGTTGCTCTGCCAGAAAGCCCTACTGTATTTTTATGTCGAGATATAAAGCAAAACCAGCTGGTAGGCAAACTTGTGGTGTCAGGTTCAGCTGAAGATTTATGAATAGCAGTCTGGGAAAAATGAATCAAACTTGTACTGGGAAGGGCATAATGTCTTGAATCATGTATGCTGGTAGTAAATGCTGTTTGGGAAATGAGGAGATGACTTAATCTGTGATTTTACAGCTTATCCTCAAGCAGTATAAATTGTCATAAATTCATTGAGACCCGTGTATTATCATGGTTTGTGGTATCTGAGGGTCTATCCTAAATGCCTTGTGGGATTTGTATGCACTTATTTCCTTTGTGACTGGCCATTTGAATCACCAAAATGAGCAAGCTTTTTGTGTTGGATCTTAATGCAGATGATCCAAACTGAAATGGTACACAGCACATTCACAACTCCATCTTGGATTGTATTGTCTCCTACCCAAGAAAGTAGTCACCATTTCCAATCACCTTTGGAAAACCCCTATCTTTCTGAGTAATTGAATTAAGGTGGAAGAATGCTTGGATGAAATATAATCCTGATCTCAAATATGACCACAAATAACTTCATGTGTTCAAGGTGAAGCCAGCATAAAGTAGAAGCAGGGCAAGATGATGCATCATAATTTTCTGGATTTAATTTCATTTGCAAGGTCAAATTTCCTAATTATTAATGTAATTTGGAGCCTTGATATTGAAAGAAAATATGACCTTGTATTTAGATCTGTGATTCTTTTCCTGATTTTTGTAGATTTTCCATCACCTGTTGCAGTAACTGTTGTTGTGCCTCTGTTGTAAATGGACATTAACAAGAATTTCTTTGGTTTTTTTAAGTTGAATACTGGATGTTCTAGAATCTGTTGTAGGACCAGAGTTTCAATTTGGGTGTCTCAGCACTGGCTAATCAGTAGGGTCGTCAGGAATTTGTAGCAGAAAAGCTAAAAAGATGCTTTAGAGGTCTAAACGCTCAAAGCTTACAGTATGAAGACTGTTTAAAAAATGAAAAAGCAGTGCAGTAGACAGGGTGCCAAATGCAAAAAACTCCAGGTTTGTCTCCTTCTGTATATTACCTTGTGTAGAACTGACTAAAATGTTTTCAGTAAAACTTATTTCTCTGTTAAATTTCCTTTCTTCCTTAGGCTCTTGGTGTTTTAGGTAAGAAATACAGAGTAAGTAGTAGTATTTTATGTTGATGAATTCTTACTATTTCACAATAATCAGCTGAGCAGCTGGTAGTAGAAATGAATTGGAGCTAAACTTGGGCAAGCTGGAGGTCTGAAGTAGTCATCCCAAAGCCAATGTGTGTCTTAGGATTTTAGCATCCTGTGATTTGTGAAGGTTTTCATGTCCTGATGCTCTCAGTGGGTTTGCCACCAAGGAGACAACCATGAAACAAGGAGGAGATGAGGCACACATAGATTCAGATTGCAACACAGAATTGTCAAAAAACGAGTTAAAGACTCAGGGGTTATATGGACTGAGAGAAACTAAACCTGTGGAATCCATGTAGCAGAAGCTGAACAAAAATGAGACAATGTCCCAAATTAAGTGATTTAGCAGAGTTTTCAGCTTTTGTAATAAAATTATAAACTAGGAGTACTTCATAGATTGTATTGGCTTGCTAGGAGAAATCAAGATGTATTGGAAACTTCTTGCAGAAATTTTCTGTCAATTTGGTGGCTTTCCTGTAAACACCTGAGACATGCAGCAAGTTAGAAATTTGTTTCAAAGGTGGTCATCTTTAAGACTGATGATGCTGTGACCTTATTTGAAAAGTCAATACATATAACAGAATCAACATTCTACAGGTTCTAGAAGTAATATAGTAGTTAATTATTAGTTTATTTCTTTTCCCCGGGGTCCCTAAAACTCCAAGTTTTATTAGTTTGTGCGACATCACCACCATCTGGTTCATGGATCATGACAATCCTCGTTCAATACTTAGTGCCCAGTACTACTGTTAGCTTCTTCCTATGACAGACACGTTTCTTCAGGCTGCAGTTTCAGAGCTAAAGAAATACCAGACCCTTAGTCAAATGAAATATCATAGAATGACTTGAGTTGAAGGGGGCCATCAAGATCTTCTAGTTCCATTTCCCTTGCCAAGCCTGAAAGCTTATGTGGAAAAAGATTGAATTATTTGTGTGAAAATGAATATGTATACCAAATAACTTGTTACTACTATTAACTGGAAATTTGAAAAATATTCCTTTAAGTGAAGATCTTTTTATTGTCACATGGTAAGAGCAAAACCAAGGCTCTTTATTTTAAACTAGTGAAGACATGACTACTCCCTTGCAAATGTTAATATGCAGAAGTCTGTTATTGCTACAAAATAAATGGTGATGTCGATAGCGTAACAATTTAACTTCCCTGTGAGAAAAATATCTTTTGGTTATGCTTTATAAAGATCAGATGTTCATGGTTTAACTTGATCATGAGAAAATAATGAAAAACAGTTCTTTAACTTTTTTTTTTTTATGTAAAATATCAGTATTGCGTCTCCATTTCAGGGAAGATACTGAAATATAATGGCAATATTATTTCATAAAATGTTAATTATTTTTGACAGGTTTAAAATTGGGCATGGAACAGGACACTTGGGTGATGATCTCTGAGCAAGGAGAAAGATTATACAAAATGATGTGCAAACAAGGGAATCTCATCAAAGACAGGAAGAGGAAATTAACCACTTTCCCCAAATGCTTTCTTGGAAGGTATTATATGCATTTGATAGCATGAATTCTAGTCATTTTAAATCTTCTTTGGGATTCTGTAGAAACCACACTTCATTTGTAATTTACCTCACAGAATTTAGCAAGAATGTAAAATGGTCTGCCTGAAATTTATGAATGTATACTCATTTTGCAAAGTAGTTCAATTGAAGAGACAAGACTGCAAAGGGCATAATGAAAATAGGGAAATGCATTGAGTGAATTAATTTCTCTCAGGAAATAATTCCCAGCTTGTTTAATGCATTTTGTCTCTGTAATGACTAGTTTGGAGTGTAAAATTTTATTTATTCCACCTAAGTAATCTTTGTCTCTTAAAATAGCTCCTGTCCTCCTCTTGATTGAAGGTCAAGGAAGAGAGTTACTAAATAAGGTTTACAAGTTTAAATTATCAGGAGGATCTTTATTATGCCTTATTATGCCTATGGCTTGAGACGGCTGAAAGAGAAATGGATGCCCTAAATATGTGTATTTAAAAAAAAAAAATTTGGGAGACAAAATGGTTATCACTTTAGTCTGGCCATAAGAGAGTATGAAAACTTATGACCGTGTGTTAAGTGTGAAAAGCGTTTTTATAAAATAGAGTGTTTTGCACAAAAAAATGTTGTTGAGAAGATACCACTGGCTTCCAAGGGGGAAATAAAACCTGGGAGATTCTTATGCACTGTCAGAAGTGACACAGTTGAAGAGAAGTGAAATCAGGATTAAGATTAATGATTCAGTTAGGGTGGAATCATGTTTCCTCAGTGAAGTTGTTGGATGCAGGTGAAGAACTCACTCATGGTGAGGAATCATTTAAATCTACCATCAGGTGGCTTCTTTTCAGTGCGATCTTTGGAGTTAACTGTTTTGAAGAATGCTTGTGCTGGTCCCAGGGTCACCTGTTAAAACCCATGAATGTGAAGGTTGCGCTACCTCATTGCACTTTTTGTTTGGTTTGCAAAATTGCACATCTTATGTGCTGTAGATCCAGTGTCTCTGAACTGCATCAGCTTTGCTTTGGTAGCAGCCAGGCATTTTCTGCACATGGATATATACTTGGTGTATATGCTGTGGATGTCAATATGTTTGACACACCTTGGAAGTGACAAACCTACTGTTCTGTCATACTGTGGTTGTGCTCTGCCATCGTGGCATATCTGCCCCAGGCAGCTGCAGTAGGAATACCTGGGACTGCCTTATATTGGTCTGTCTGATCAAATGCAGCTATGCTAGTTGAGGATATCCCAGAAAACGTGGAAAATCTTTACGATGTGCCAAGTCAACTTCATGCATGGGAAACTTCTGTGCAGAAAAGACATCTCATGGGAAACCATATGTGGTTAGGTCAAAATAAGAGAAAAGCTGTAAAGAGTGAGTGGTTTTAAAGCTAGTATGACATTTTTAAGATCTTTGGACTGTAGAATAATTTAGGAGACTAGTAAGAAGCACTAGTAATGGAGGGGGACATGCAGTATGTCTGGTGTTATGAGATGTAAAATATGTTTTCTGTATGTTTTTCAGTGAGTTTGTGTCCTGGCTGTTGGAAATTGGAGAGATACACAAATCTGAAGAAGGTGTTCATCTTGGCCAAGCTTTACTAGAGAATGGCATTATTCACCATGGTAAGTATAGTTAGTTTTAACTTCTTTGTTTTCAAGATAATTGTTGTAACTAAGAATGGACTTAATTTTGTTTGACAAAAAGATGGCCTTGTTAACACAACACAGCTTGTTGAATCTGCAGTATATCCTTGCAGGGGCCTCCTGGGGCCGTTGTCCATGTTCATAGCAGTTTTACTGGGAAAGGCTCCACTGATTTAATGAGATTTCCTCTATGCTGTTGGGATCACAACATCGGGAAAAGGGACCTAGAGAAACATTGCTGTTCTCTTTGTAAAGCAAATAGAAATTCAGGGCAAACATGGAACAGTACACTGCTTGTAAGGATTCTAACCTTTATTGAGGCCAGGGATTGTAGGGACAGGTGTTCAACTAAGAATTTTACATGACAGTGAGTCACAGCTGGCTGTTTTGATAAATGTGCCTGCTCATCTGTTAGATGCTGCAAGTGGAGCTGATGAGTCTGTAACCCAGCAGTTTAATCTTTTGAATTTTAAGGCCTTCTCTTCACTATATTGTATAGTTACTAAAATTGATATTTTGATGCTGAAATTTACAGACAATTAGAGATTTGAGCATTTAGCCCATTGTAGAGAGAAGTATCACTGAAAGGGTTAATTTTTTTTATCCAGTAAGAAGGTTTGATTTCTGCAGGTAATTTGCATTGGCAACGTTTTCCTCTTGCCAGAGCATGTCCTTATCTCTGTCGTTATTACAAGGTATAGCCTAACAGGACCATATAATTAAACTGGAGAAACTTCTGGTTTTGAAGCCCTGTTTTACAGAATCTCATATGATAGGTACAGTCACTCAAAACAAAACTCTCAAGTTAGTTACTGTTCCATCATAGATCCAGCATGTAAGCATAGATTGAATCTTTAATAATATACATTTTAATACTTCTGTACTCCAGCTAGCAATGAATTTAATACTTTAAGTTCTATGCAATGATTTTAGTGTCCTTGACTGGAAAGAAAGTGGGAGAAACATAGTGCCATTGAGCTGTATGTGTCTTAAACATATGCAGAGCAGGAGGAAAAGTATTAAGGTTATTCATCAGTAGTCATGTAGTCTTCACTTCTTTAATGTCAGTTAATATGATTTTCCTCCACCATCATTCAAATGTCAGATGCTATTATGTTTACTACACACACTGAGTTGTTTTCAGTGGAATGATTCTGTTGCCAGAGATTCTTCTCCTGATCTTGTAATTTATATCCTAAATACACCCATAGATTTTCTCAATGCAAAGTTAAATGAATATTGTGAAACTTCATGAGATAAAAGGGTAATTATATTAGAGCATAGAAATGTGAGCCAGACATGCTACTTTGAATAGTGAATCCAGCTGTGGTTCACTGAAAATAGCATTCCTAAAATAAAGTTGAATGAACCATCTGTTTTCACAGAGGGAGCAAGGGAGGAAGAACGTTTGGCTGTTATTTACATTGCAAATATTGTAGAGGCCTTTGTTGAGAGTTTGCATATTCACTAGGCTGGCCATTATTGTCACTGTGCTGGAGTTCATTCTAGCAATGACAGAACCATGTTGTGATGGATATTGTTGTACTTCCTGATGTGTGAACTCTGGCAAGTAGAAAAGTTAGAGTTTTTCCTTTTTTCCCTCCTCTACTTTTATATAAGGGGAAAAATCTCTTTGTATGCTGCTATTTTAAATCTACCTGGCAGAATTCTCTGATATCTGAAATGACCGATGCCAGTCAATGGAGTGAGATACCTTGTCCACTCACTGCAGCTGATTAGAGATGGAAGCCTTGTCTCAATGGATTAAGAAGCTTTGTAATTACAAAAATAAACTGAATATCAGATAATTTTAAAATGAATAGGTACTTGCGTGGCTGTGCAGTTTCTTGGACTGATGTAATGATCTGATTTAAAATTACCTTGGCAAAAAAATTAAAAGACCAGTTTAAACCTTGATCAGTTCCCTTTTTGCAGTGTATGACATATAAATACCTGTCCCAGCATAAATGTGGGCACAGTATTGGAAATGACGCACAAAACGACTCGACCTGTCTTATTTTAGTGGTAATGCAGCTTTTTGTGAGCTTAAGTGTTTGAAACCCAACATGTTCCAGCTCTGTGGAGCTACTCCCTTAGTTTGTGGCGCACTGTGGTCAGTTGGCACTGCAGGGACAGAGAGGTATTTGTGTTCCACAGGGGGCATAGCCTGCTCTGTTTGTCATGGGCATGCAAGAAAGGAAAGGGGCTTTGCCATCCTGGATCCTTCCCAGCTCATCCCTGTAAGAGTGAGGAATGATTTGGCTTTAGGCAAAACTGTCTTGATGGTATTTTTTTATTTTCAGATCTTGCTGGTCATTAAGAACTTTTCTTTATATGTTAATCTATTGGAGTACATTATTTTTCTTCAATAGTAAGAATATTTTTAAATTCTAGAGCTAAAGACATCTTTTTATCTTAGTTAAATGGTCAGAATCCATTAAAATTAACTTAGATACTTACGTTAGGCATTATATGTGGAAATTTTGTAGTCTGTATCTCATGTATTTAGAGGCAATGATACGTAACAGAACTTGGGAATTATTTTAAATAACCATCTTGGCGTGAACCATCAGTTCAGGGCAATTGGAATAGTGTCCTGGGCTTTACTATTAGTAGATATATCAAATGCAGATAGAGATGTAATTTTGCTCTTGCACATGACCCTGAGAAAACCACTTAATATATGAAGTTCAGTTTTTATGTCTGTGTATCAGATGATGTGTGGAAATACTGAGGAGCTTAAAGGGGCATGAAAAACGACACAGACAGAAGGCACTTCACTATACAAAGTTTATGATGCCTAACTAAATTTTTGGAAGAGAATTTTGTATGATGGCTTAATCACTTGCATAGGAAGGCATGCACAGAGTTACCTAACTCTGTCAGGTGTGTTACTCTGATAAATTAAGACATTACAGCACCCTCCTTTATCGGTTGGTGACATGTAAATTGACTTTCAAAATTAAAGCTTACAACGGCAAGCAAAGCTGTAATTAATAAAGTAGTTATCTTAGGATGGTGATAATGCCTAAGCCTGTCCTCAACCATCAAATGGATCAGCTGTTTTTCAGAAAGATTTGCAGCAGTACAGTTTCCAGGAGAACCTTTGTATCCTATGATTTGACTCTTTTTGATAAAACACTTGAAGTTGTGAGGTTTCTTGCTGAAATCTTGGGAAACTCTGGAAGTCCACCTGTTAAGATCCTTTTTCCCAGGTCTTTGGGGAAATAGATTCTCAACATCTTCATGATTATTGCCAGTCTCTTGCACTTGGGATGTTTAGATGGTTATATATAGAGGAAGATTTTCCTCTCTCCTTTGTTCTCACTGCAAGGCTGGTCAAATATGTTGTGAAGTGTTTGTATATTTACTGAACCATCTGAAATTTGCCTCATCAAGATTGAGGACAGAAAATGATGTGGAAGAATAATATGAATAGTTGCAAAATAAGTCTTATTTGGCTATTTGCCTGATAAGCTTCGCAAAAGCATTGAAGACTAAAAAGATTTGAGTGCCTAATTTTTCATGCTATCCCCTGACTGTCTTCCTTATTCTTTTCCCTGTGACTTGAAATTGTTTGTTGTCTTCTGTACTAATTAAATGCTGTGAGAAATATGGTCACCAGTGGCATAAAGGAGCTATGGGTAGGTGATCTAATTGGGCTTCCTGGCCTCCCTGTTTGAAATCTACCTATTTCTGTGTTTAGGGCTCTTATTAGAAGAAATGCTAACCTTCTTCTCTCCCCTTGGTTTCTTCTGGAAGTCATCTAACAATGTCTTTTTTTAATTATTTATTTTATTTAGTTACAGATAAGCACCAATTCAAACCTGAACACATGCTGTACAGATTCCGATATGATGATGGAACATACTACCCCAGAAATGAGATGCAGGATGTGATCTCCAAGGTACTGAATAAAATAGTTGTTATTATTAGGAAGAACACATTAGAAACTGAGGTTCTGCTTGAAAAGTAATGTAAGATTTGCTGGGATAAACAACCTCCCCCCACAGTTGCCACTCTATAATTATGTGAATCAAATTCAGTTTTCCATTTGTAAGCTTTTGGTTACCTTTAAATACATTTTAAATACCAAATGACAGTTTACTATTATGTAGTTACAGTTGCTATTCAATGGTTTCATATGTGGGATGCATTGCCTGTGTTTCTGGGTGATCCTGAAGCTGAGGTTCAGTCTATTGTATTTTTCAGTCCCTTCTCATAGACATGAAAATGTATGTAGGGAACTACTTTCAAATTTCTCTAAAATCTGAGTGTCCTCTATTAGTGCCCTAACAAGGCAGTAAATCTATAGTTACATAGCTACTTAAACATAATAGTTTATATGGCTCATCTATGCTACTGACAGCAGTGAAAAGATTGATCAAAGTTGCCTTTAAACTCATTAAAATTCAAATTGGTCATGATTTGGAGTCACTAGAAAATGTCTGCATTTGGGTATTACATTGCAGTATAATTTAGTTTTTGCTGCAGTATGATTTAATTTTTGCTACACTTGTTAATGTGAAGTCCATCTAGAGGAATCTACAATACTGAATTCCCTGGAAGAGCAAAGTAGGATGGAATCTAATTTGACTCAAATTTTAGTCATTATACTTGCATATTGTAAACATAATTGCTTTTTGATAGTTTTCTAAGTAATACTAATGTGTTTTTCTTTTTTAAAATACAATTTTCTGATGGTAGTTTTTTAAACTACTCCAAATGTGTAATTTATTTTTTTTCATAGAAAACATTTCTAATCTTTGAATCTTTTTGCATTTTTAAAATTGATGAGTTATAATTCTAATTTGTTAGAAAAGTATAGATGCGTATAATGAAATGCAGTGGTTTTTACTTAAATTACTCAGAATTACTCTACTTGTGTGTAGAATAGCAATCATTGTTTAGGACAACCTTAAAGCATGGAAACTGATTTATTTTTTGTGTGCTTTCTTTTCTAAGTATTTCAAGCCTTCAGAAATTTTTTAAGCTGCCTTAAAAATAATCTGTTTTGCATGTGTCTCAGTAAGCTTAGGTTAGATTGGAAATATTTTCATTCTCACAATTTATTCATCAATATTGTTATCGGGAAACATTGCTTTGGCACATGAAAATACATAGAAATTTGAACAGACCCTTTTACTAGGTAAATGAAATCCATTGACTGCATACAGGCTTCCTTACTGTGTCCCTGCCTCTTGTCTGTGATGTGATTGTGTGGCTAACTCACACTAACTCACCCTCTCTTTCTCTTCAACAGGGTGTAAGACTGTACTGTCGCCTCCACAGTCTCTTTACCCCAGTAATTAGGTGAGTCCAATTGGGAAATCCTGAGGGAGTCATTTGGAAGAAGTAAATGATCTGAAGATGCTGTGTTTGAATGTAGGAACCTAACCCATCCTTTCAAGATTGGTCTTTTGGGAGTAATCAGATAAGACTGAAATGCTATCAAGACAAAAAGCTTAACTGAACCACTAAATGGCTGCCAACTCTGTTCAATATAACTTTTTTAATGGACTTTAGAGCCTCCTAGGTCCTGATGCATATGCTTATATGCTTACTGTATATATTAGTGCTCTCCTTTACTAACACACCATTACCTCATTTGAAGAGTCACAGCTGTAACAACACCTGCCTTTATACTCCAGTGACAATATCACCCAAATAAGATGTGATCAGCCTCCTCTTTTCTGTCTACAAGAAAGACTTAATTTGCTATTTTTTCCTCCAGAGAAAACTTCTCAATCATTATTAAGTGCTCAATTCATGCTTGCACTAACTTGTTTATAAACTAGAAGTATTTTTCTCTTTCTTCTGAGCCTTTGTTTGATTTTTAAAAATTGTTTTGTGTTATTTTGAACAGGGATAAAGACTATCACTTGAGAACTTACAAATCTGTGGTTATGGCTAACAAATTCATAGATTGGTTGATTGCCCAGGCAAGTAGACACCTTTGGATTTATGCATGTTTTGCATTTAAATTCTGATTTGAAAGCTAGTCATATATCAAGAACAACATATAAACACTTTGTGTAGGGCTTATTAAAATGGTGTGTGTAAGTGTAATCCTCTTAAACTAGTAAAGTAACAGAAATCAGCTGTCACCAGCTGTGCTTTTCATCCCTATTGTGCTTATCTTACTTGAATTGAAATGTTTTGATGACCCTTAGCTTTGTGATTCAGCATATAACACTGTCCATGCCTTAAAATGAAACAAAATGAGAAACTCTAAATTACTAACTAGATGAGCAAAAGTTAGTACCAATTTGCTGCCATCAATTCTGTTTCATTTTAAATGAACGAGAAAAAGCAGCATAGTGTCCTGTTTGCTCTGTCAACATGCACTAGTGCCATAAAATAAAAGTTTAAAACTTCATTGCTTATAGACTCTATTATGTTCAATTTTTATGGAGTATGCAGTCTTACTGAAGTATTTTTCTATTTATTTGTCATTATAGAGCATTATAGCATATAAAGGTCCCTTCCAACCCAAACTACTCTCTGATTCTATGATAATATGATAAACCTGTATATTCTGGTGTATATAGATATATATATGTATGCTAGAAATAGATACATAAAGGTGGTGGTGGTAAATGTACTCTACAGCAATTGCCATCCCTGTGAGATTACACCATTGTGCACTGTTTCCATTTTGCCAATATATTAAAATACATTTAAAACATGTTCTGTGTTTTAACAGGGGGATTGCCGGACGAGGGAGGAAGCTATGATATTTGGTGTAGCTCTTTGTGATAATGGGTTTATGCACCATGGTAAGTAAAGACATTCTGTGCAAGCTATGCTTATGTTATGTTTAATGTTATCTGCACAGCTGGAAGGAAATGCAAGGGCTGATAAAGATATTACAGAACAGATAGAAAGTTCTTCTATTGTATCACTAAAGAGATTGATGCTAAAATCTTCAAGGAAAAAAATAGCTATTGTATACTCTGAATATTATATCCAATTTTATAGCACGTGCTGAGGAATTCATCAGCTGAAGGATTTAGTGGGGGCAGTTTTATTAGTCACTTTGCAAGAAATGTCTTAAAGTAATGCATGCTGGCACTGATGAGACAATAATAAATAAAGTAGGAAAGAAATGTGAGATTTTGGGGGGAATTAATGAAGTATGGAGGATCATGACTTCAAAAAAAGGGAAGTGGTGACAATGAGAGAAAGTGGAATTGGAGAAAAATGAGAAAATTGTTAGGATAACAAAGAAGGGAGAGGAGATATGGGAAACACCAAAATTAAGGTGAACAAGGACCTGTTTAATACCATCAGGATAAGGATTTCAGTGAAAGGATTGAAGTAGTAGGTCATTTATTGGAATGAAAAGAGGAAGAATTTTTTTTTTATCGGCTTGCTTAGACAAGGGGCAAGGACAAGGGGGAACATACTCTCTGGTATTCTTCATCCTTTTTCCTTTGACTTTTAAATACACAAACTGCATCCATTGGCTGTTCTGCTTGCTTCCACATCCCCAACAAACCTGTTTCTAATTCTGAACCCAGCATGCTGCACCTCTTAGAGGGTACCAGAACTTGGTGGTGAGCATCTTCAGCAGCTGCCCAGCAGAACTTTTCAAAATCATGTTTTAAAATCCCTTTTAGGAAGAAAACTTCTGCTTGGTATTTTCACTAAAACTATTTCAGGCTAATATACCTTTCTCAGCTTGGTGGAATCCAGATATTGCAGTTGAAAAAATGAGCTTAGCTTATCCCTCTATAATGAATCCAAATAACAACTGTTGTCTATGCTAAAAGATTTCCCCAGATTCACATGCACAAAAATGGTTTGCTAGCATTCAATGTGTGTATACACATTCATTATTTTATGGTTCATAAAGGACATGATATTCAAAAGTTCAAAAGAAGATAAAGATTAACATGTGTGGGTTTCTGTCATACAGTGTTAGAGAAAAGTGAATTTAAAGATGAACCGCTGCTGTTCCGTTTTTATGCGGATGAAGAAATGGAAGGATCGAATATGAAGCACAGACTCATGAAACATGATCTGAAAGTAGTGGAAAATGTCATAGCCAAGACATTACTGGTGAGTGAAACACCATCATTGTGTGCTTTGATGAATAAAAATGTTGGTCATGGTGACAATATATTAGAACAGTTTATTGTTATTTAATGAAGACACGCTTCAGTTTTAATTAATGCTTTCCTGAACAATATTTTTTTAAAAAATTATTTTACAGATTAAATCTAATGAAGGAACCTATGGTTTTGGTTTAGAAGATAAAAATAAGGTGCCAATTATTAAAGTGGTGGAGAAAGGATCAAATGCTGAGGTATAGAATATTATAAATTATCTTCCCTGTTTTATTTAGTTGATCACAAATGTATGTTTTGTACACCATTAAGGAAAGACTATGATAGTAGAAGGGTGACAGTGAACACTTACCAAGAAAGCTGTGCCTAATCTTTTTCCCTTTTCCCCCCTTTTTTCTTTTGTTTTGTTTTGTTGTTGGTTTTGATTGGTTTGTTTGTTTATTTTATTTTTGATTTTGTTTAAAATATTGTTTTGACCATTATCTAACACTTTTCTGCTCAGCTAAATTGTCATATTGAATGATGATATAAAAGTTGTCATTTTATTTTTATGCATTTTATAATATTTCAGTGATGACATTAATCATAATTGAAATAAACATTATTGCTAGAATATGCAATGGGTACAGAGCTAGTCTGTGAGTTGCAGTTGATACATTTCATAGTAAAGGATGTAGCAAGCTTTAGATAAAGTCTGGAATTTGAGAATCTGAATGAATAAATTACAGCTTTCCTGTTTGGTAGTGTTTCTTTAGATTCTCTTTGGATTAATTCATATTCTACTGAGCAGCATGGGAGTGTCTTTATATGTAAAGATAAAGTAGGATGCTCTTTCATGAGACAAAAACTTGGACTTAGATTTAAAGGCTTTCTAAATCTCATGGTGGAATACAAATTTAAATTATAAATAGACACAGCAAATGAATAATATAATTCAGCTACAGAGCTAAATGGGATGGTTTCTAGCAGCCAGGTTCTGCCATAATCTCAGATGACACTAAGGCTTTGCCCATGCCCTGACCCACCCTTTGTACTCCTGTAGTTCAACTGTTGTGGTGCTTTTCTTGTTAGACCAAAGTTTAAAAACTCTTTGTTCTGGAGCTGACCAAACATTCAATTAAGAAAATATTAATCAGGTCTTTCTTTATGAAAAGAAGCTTTAGTTCCTTTAGAAAATGGTGAATGAAAAATTAAATACTGTCATAAAATAAATGGCTCAATCAAAGCTGTTGTGTTAATTACTAAAGAATTAACAGATATTGTGATACTGTCACAAAATCTTGATTAAGACTGTCTTGTATTTAGCTCTCTTCAGAATGAGTGTTTACCCTTCACAAAAATTTAACCATTTTTAGAAATATTTTGAGGTGTAAGTCCCTTGTGCCTAGTATGGGAAGGAGTCATAAAGAATGTAAGGAAAATGAGAATGTCATTTTTTTCTATTGCGGTTGCATGCCAGCAGAAGAAAACATAATGTTAGTGGCTATAAAAAGCAAACATATACACAACTGTTGTTATTTTCTAGATGGCAGGCTTGGAAGTTGGGAAGAAAATCTTTGCCATTAATGGTGACCTGGTTTTTCTGCGACCCTTCAGTGAAGTGGATTGCTTCCTGAAAGCCTGTTTGAACAGCAGAAAGCCCCTGCGGGTCCTCGTGAGCACTAAACCTCGGGAGTAAGTCACAATTCCTTTGGGATATTTTACGAGCAACAATTGAAGGGAATTTAAAGAGCAGTGGAACTTCAGAGAGCACTACTATAAAGGGTTTTTAAATGCTGTATCTGATCTGACTTTGCAAAGTCAAGCAATTTGATTTGCCTTGATTTTGTTTAATTCTATTTGTCAGGCAGCAAAAGAATCACATGAGTACTTTAGATCTTCAGTTCTGCTGCTTTAAATACATGCAGGTACTGCAAGTTTAAATGGAGTTTCATTGACTATATGGAGAATTTTGATCATTTATCTCTCACTGTGTGTTTTTAATAAATTCCTGTGTCTGGGGATTAGTTGTTGGTTTGGCATCATCAGACTCTGTGGTCTCATGGGCCCTTTCAGCTTGTGTGTTGGTTGTGTAAACATCAGGAGGAAATAAACAGCTCCTCATCTTTATCTAACAGATGCCTTTCTGTACACAGTTTTGACCATTCCTACCTCAACACAAGTTTTGTTATGTAAAAGAAATACAAAGTGAGGCCTAATAGGTGGGTTCAGTAAATATGTAATCGGGGATAAGTATATTAGTAAAGTTAATTCAGTTTTTGCTAGGTTATACATAACAAAGAAGAAGGAGACTAAGAAAAACTTGTCAGGAGTAATTTTTTATTGAAAATTTGCAGAATAAAGAGGTGCCATCCTCTGTTACCATACAGAATACAGAGTGCATCTCTCAGAAATGGCTCTGGTTAAGTGGAAGATTGAAGATCTATTGCTCCTCTCAATAAGCAAAGGTGCCTTGAGAAATAAAATGGCACCCAGAACAGGAAAAAGAGCAAAGAAGTAAATGAGGCATAAAGATGCTTATCTGGACTGATACTCCAACACCTACTCCTGCCCTTAAACAAACAAAAAAATCCCACAGACCACAGGATTGTAGAAAGCATAAAAGGCATATCTTGGCCTTTCTTTAATGCAAATCTTAATTTGATTTCTGACTCAACTTGTGGGTGAATTTCAAGGTTGAGAGAGATGATCTAGTGAATGAAGAGTTCACTGGAGTAAAATTTGTTGCTCAGTGTTCCCTGCTTTTTGTCAGCAGCTGCTGCTAGCACAATTGAGTTCACAGAAGACAGTTCTCTCCTGAATTCTTAGCCTAAACTGCCAGTGATGGTCTTTCGTAGTTCATTAGCATGTTCTCAAAGCAGTTTCAGAATGCAATCATACAGATGATATCAATAGTTAATATATGAGTACATTAAATGATGTTGTACTGACAAAATGTTTCAAGTAAATATTTTTTAATCGCTACATATTATTACATTTAAAAAGAAATATAGACTTCAGTGAAGTTTGGATTTCACCTCTGATGATAATCATCTCCAAATGTCTACCCTTATGTATACTAGGAAAAAAAAAGAAGTATAAGAAATGATGCAATTCTCTTTTTCAAAACTGCCTGTAAATCACATTTGCTACAGTCCAAAAGTATTTAAAAATCACTTTTCAACATCAATTTGAATTTGTTTGCTTTTGCAATGGGAAATGGAGCTTACAGCAAAGATCTCTGGAATAATAACAGAGATGGCTCTGGATGGAAAGGCTGCAAAGTTAAATCAGTGCTCTGTTATGCATGACCTAATTAGCTCTGATAAGGGCTAATGCAGCTGTGTTGCTTTTTGTAAACCCTGAGCTGTTATCATGTGAGTATGCTAGCTTACATTGGGTGAGCTCAGGGCTTAATTTTAAGGAGTAGATGTGAATTTTGATTCTCAGAATTGTGTTTTTGTTGGTTAGCTGTGTCGGTAGATTTATTACTCTTGCTCTTGGACCAAGCAGGGGCACATCACAATATACTTACAAATTGTACAAACAGCAGTGGATGAGTCTTTCTTTACAAAACTCAGTACTTTCTGTAGTTGCTCAGAAAAACTGCAATGAAACATTATTTCAAGGATTCTCAGCAAGGAGAGGCACAGGTTGCTGGGAGTCCCTGATGCCTCTTTGCGAGGCTGGGGACTGCAAAGAGTTATTTTGCAGAAAGTGGGCTGTGTTTGAGGAGCTGTGTTGCAGGTGGAGCGACAGGAAGAAGTCAACTGGCTATGCAGTGTTTGAGTGAATGAGCAAAGAGAGATCAATTATTTTCAGCAACACTACAGTCTCAGACTCCTAGAAGTCTTGAACCTCCACTGTGGTGAAGAAGCAGATGGACTCAGAACCCTGCAGGGTAATTAGTCAAAGGACTGCTAGCCAAGGGTCTGTAAAAGATGAAGGCTGGATCACAGCACGTACCAGCAAGAACATTCCTCTTTCTCTGAATTTGACAAGTAGGACTGGTACCTTTTCCAACAGGTATGGGGCTCTATTTGGATCTAGAAGGCCAAAGAACCAATGAGGTGAGGGAAGATCTGTCTGGGCTGGAGGGGCCTCCTGAAACAACACCACCTGCACCCTGCATCAAGACCTCCTCATCAAGACCAGGAAAATAGAGTAGATGTGATAGGAGACTCCCTTCTAAGGGGAATTGAGGGTCTGATATGTAGACCTGACCCAACTTGCAGGGAAGTCTGCTGTCTCCCAGAGGCTCAGATAAGAGGCATTACTGAAAAACAATCCAGTCAAGTAAGGCCCTCTGATTACTCTCTGCAATCAATTGTTCAAACAGGTGGCAATGAAATAAAACAGGGAGGTCTGAGGACAGTCAAAAAAGTCTTCAATGCCTTGGGACAATTGGTAGAGGGATCAGGAGCACAGTAGTTGATTTCATTGATTCTTCCAGTAACAAGGAATAGTATCCATAGGATTACGCAGATCCATCAGATCAGTACATGGCTCCAAGGTTGGTGTCAGCAGAAAGTTTTTGGATTTTTTGACCATGGGATGATCTGCTCAACACCTTATCTACTGACACCTGATGGGATTCATTATTTCAGAGTGAAAAAGTCTTTGCAGTTCTTGGGGTCCATCAGTGCTGGTCACTTTTTAAATATCACCTCCTAAGGGCACAGGAGCATGTAAGTCCCAAAAGTCAGAAGTCATGCGGGTGAGGCAGAAGGCCAACTTGATTGAACAAGAATATTCTCTGGAAATAAAGCTAAAAAGGAAAGCATGTGCCCAGTGGAAGCAAGGTCAAGTGACATGGGAAGAATACAGAGATGCAGCTCACTGCTGCAGGGAGAAAATTCACATGGCCAAAGGTCAGCTGGAGGTGAAGCCGGCTGGAAATGTAGGGGACAAAAAAAGGGTTTTTTCAAGTATATTAATGGCAATAAGCAATCTAAAAATAACATTGACCTGTTACAGGATGAGGATAGTCACCTCAGAAATGGGGGCAGGGACAACACAGAGGTGTTTAATTTATTCTTCACCTCCATCTTTGACATGGCTGATGGACCAAAAGGATCTCAGTGCCCTGAGTTGGAAGTCCATGACTGTGAGAATAATCAACTCCTGGCCAGCCCTGAAACTGTGTGAGATCTGCTCTTCAGTTGGAACTCTACAAATCTGTGGGGCCTGATGGGGTTTACCTAAGAATCTTCATAGTCCTAGCTGATGTAATTTTAAAGCCTCTCTTGATGATTTTTGAGTTGTCTTGGGAATCTGAAGAGGTCCCAGCTGACTGAAAGCTGGAAAACATTGTCCCAGTTTTCAAGAAGGGCAAGAAAGAAAACCTGAAAAACTACAGGCCTGTCAGTCTCACTTCTGTGCCTGGTAAATTTATGGAGAAGATTATTCTCAGAGGTGTTGAAAAATGCCTGAGAGACAACACAGTCACTGGTCACAGCCAACACAGCTTCATGAGGGGAAAGTCCTGCTTATTAAAAAAAAATTCCTTTTATGACAGAGTACCTCACTGCAGTCTTCAACTTCCTTGGGAGCAGAAAAGGAAGGGCAGACACTGATCTATTCTCTGTGGTAACCAGTGACAGGACCCAAGGGAAAGGCCCATAATTCTGTCGGGGGAAGATAGGTTTAGGTTGAATATTATAAAAATGTTCTTCACCCAGAGGGTGGTTGGGCACTGGAACAGGCTCCCCAGGGAAGTGGTCACAGCCCCAGCCTGACAGAGTTCAAGAAGTGTTTGGACAATGCTCTCAGCACATGGTGTGACCCTTGGGGTGTCTGTGCAAGGCCAGGAGTTGGACTTTGATGATCCTTGTGTGTCCCTTTCAACTCAGCACATTCTGTGATTCTGTTAAATTGTAATCTGGATCTGAGATCTGCAGTCTTCTGCAGCTTGTCTGATCAGACCTGCTGTGATCTCTGATCCCCAGGCTCTGTCCTCTCAGCTGGGAGAGACTGCCTGCCTTCCCAGGGCTGTCAGTGTAGCGGTGCTATGGCAACTTACCCAAATATCAGTCCTTTTGGGAGGAGTTTTAAAGCTATGGTGGTGTTTTGATTATAATTGAATTATATTGAATTTCCCTGTGAAATAGATTGTTTATGCTGTCTCAGCTTGCTCTTATTTCTGATGTTGGTGGTACATGGTATCTGGAATATGAATACTGCAAAATCTGAAAACTGATTTGAATAAAAGTGTGGAGTTTTACACCCTTGTAACCTACATGCTGCTGAATAACAAAATGCTACCTTTCGCTACATTCATGTTAAATCTTTGTTTGTATCAGGACAGTGAAGATTCCTGACTCTGCAGATGGACTTGGATTCCAAATCCGGGGGTTTGGCCCATCTGTTGTCCATGCTGTTGGGCGAGGTAAGCCATAAGAGCTGTTAATGATACTGGTAAATATGCATTTAATATCTAAATGACTTGGTTAAGTCAAAATTAGGTCCATCTTACATTTTTATTTCTCCCAAAGTAACAAGCACTATTAAATAATTCAAATATAATTGTTTTGTGTGCTTATACTCTGTAAGCTTTGGATACATCTTCCAACTCCTTTTATTTAAAATGTCTTTATACTAATGTAGGAAAGTTAAGTTAAAGCTGTGCGTTCTTTACAGATTAAGGAGTAGATAAAGGATGCAATATCATTTTGTTCAATGAATGGCTGTTGGGAACCTGTGTGTTAATTTGTTAGATGGCTGTGTGGTTCTGCAATGTTCTGAAAACATTTTGCAAAAAAAGATGTGCTTTTTACAAATCTTTTCAAGAGTGTTAGTGGCTTTGTCTTAGTAGTTGCAGATGTTTCATGTAAATTTTGGGATGTGTTTTTCAGATGCTTGCTATTCTAACAATGTTTTTGAGCAGTGCACTTGTGCCAAAAGGAGATGAAGCATTATTTCTTGCTGTCTCATGTTTATGGTAGAGCAGACTAACAGTATTTTCAGTTACTGTGGGACAGTTGTGTCTCTTTTCCCTCTCCTGCCTTTGTAACTGAGGAATTAAAAGTGAACTGATCTGCAAAACAGCCAGATTTGAACAGATTTTGGTGACTTTTTTTCTAGGTTGTGGTGCCAGAAATTAAATTTTCAAAAGAAAGACTAATAAGCTACAGACTTAGTAGCTGATGTGATAATTATCTCTGCACCTGGATCTCAATTCAACTGCCTATCATTATTCAATAAGCACATGCTTTATTCTGATTAGCCTCAACAATATTCAAGTGCTTGCTTGCTAAATCTGGAAAATTTTAAGCATATGCTTAAATACTTTGCTGAATGGGGACCTTGAGTTTTTTGAAGACAGATTTGGTTTGTGTTTTTTTTGAGATAGATATTTAATAAGAACTATTTATATGTTTATTTTTAAGTCTTTTTGGGGGGAGGGGAGATTGCAATAGCTGGTGATACTGTAATTTCCAATTACTTTCTTTCATATTAGATTTTAAACACAGTTTTAATCTAATAGTGATAATTCCTAAAATGAAGGAAGCTCATGTATATTCTGTAAGTTATTTCCTTGTCAAATATGCTCAACAGAAAAGATACGAAGTCATGACAAGCTTTCCATTTGTCAGCCCTGCATATTCAGTCTAGCCTTTTCTTTCATAGTCCCTAGCTTCTGCACCTCAGTCTGGCAGTCTCTAGGCAAGAGGTTTTTACTGCCTTGGCACCTCTGTGGCAATATCAAGAGATTGTAGGAGGTGAATGTTCAGGTAGCTGGAACTAAGGTCATACTCCAGCAGGCTTTCTTTCAGGAGTGAGTTTGAATCACACTGAAAAGACCTGGAGACAGCTGCTATTTTTGTAGTGCCTGTTCAGTCACTAGATTTTCCCAATGTGGTTATTCCATTGTGAAAATAAGTCACTGAACCAAATATTTTATGTTGCTTAAAGAGAATGTTTTGGTGTCATGTCATGTGTGTCTCCCTTTCCCACCCTCTGATAATTTGAGATGTTCTACCTAATTATCTTTGGGATTTTTGATTTAACGCTGTAAGGCCCTCTGCTATAATTGTGTTGGTAGAGAAGATGGAAATAAGAATGATATCTTTGGAATTTAGATATTTCATTTCATTATTAATATGATACTCCAGTGTGCTCTTATACTTCTATATGTACTACCAGAAACCTTCTGTTTTGTATTTACAATTGAAACACCTGAGTTAAACAGGAAGGTCATAAGCTTGGGTCATATAAAAGTAGGCTAAGTTATAATTAGTGACTTTCAAGCTAGAGCCATTTTGTCCTTTTAAAGTCCTTTTCTTGGAGGTGAATTTTCTACATTTTCATATTGCTAGTCATATTGCTTGTTGTTTAATAAAGCAGCCTTTAGAAAGTTGTCTGGTCTCTTTTATGGAAACATCTGCTGGCAAACTCCATTTTCTTGGCATCCAACTGGTCTACAGAAGTACTCTGTGGTCAGGGGAAATATGTAAGGATCAGTCAGACCAGGTTCTGATTTTTAAAAAAAGAGACTTTTTGGACTGTAAACTTGAAAGGCAATGTTTAGAAAAAGAAGTCTGCTAACTATGTGGGTTTTTATTAATAGGAACAGTGGCAGCTGCGGCGGGTCTCCACCCTGGCCAGTGCATAATCAAAGTGAATGGAATTAATGTCAGCAAAGAGACTCATGCAAGTGTTATTGCTCATGTCACAGCCTGCAGGAAGTACAGGCGGCCAATGCAGGTATGTCTCATTTGGTGCCCTTGCACATTTTCTTCTGGGTTTCTCTTTTTGGTCAAAGTAAACAGTGTGTGTGTTTATTTCTGTGCACATATCTGTTGTGTTTGAGTGAGGTGAGAGGAAAGAAGTGGTGAATAAAACTGAAGGGAAGCCAATTGAAATATAAAAGCTGAAGATTGCTCAATGGTGATGTTGAAAATCTGCTTAGTTTCTGCACTGAAATAAATGTCATAAATAATTTTTATGTGGTGTTTTTAAAGGGCTATTTCAAGCATTTCTGCAGTCCTATGCAGAAAGAATTTTGAGGTATATTCTCATCTTGATGGAGAAGGAATCACACAGCAGCAGGAGAACAAAATGCATAAAACTGATCTTCTTCCAGAATTTTTGTTACACTTCAGTACACAGAGAGCAGAGTGCATATATTCCATCCACAAAAGTCAGAGTTCCCATTGCATTCCAGTCTTGAGAATAAGCATATATTCAAGGACTCAAAATTTCCTTTTTTAAATGCATGCAAATTTTCTTATCTTTGTCATGTTAGAGGATGAGAAAATCGCAGGCTTCCAAGACCTGCAAAATTTAGGAAGAAAGACAAACCAAGCTGGGTTCTTTAATGTAATTTTCCAATTATCTGCGATTTTTTTCGTAAACTGTGAACCAATATCATTAATTAACTTCACAAACTCTTCAAGTACTTGTTTACTGAGGAGAAAAATCCAATTAAAATCAAGAGTTGAATCCTTCTCCCCCACCAAAATAATTTGTTATAGGAATTCTTAGTCATAAGAATGATATAGTTAGAACTGGATCATATAAATACAGCCTTTATGAAAATGTTCTTGGGATGTTTGTATTTAAATGATAATACAGAATTGAAATTGTTACATGGCATCTCGAGATCAAGCTCACCTATGCTTTAAAGGAAGATTCGCTCTAGTTAAGAGAAAGTGTCCTGTTCACTAGTAGCAAAAGTGGCTAGAATAAAAGATAAATTCATTAGAGCAGTTTTGTTCTCTCTGTGCATAACTGTAGACTTCCTATGGATACTAGTGACATCCAAAGAGGCTTGATTAATGTTGGCTGGTGTGAATGCCTTGACATTAAAAAATTACTTTGGATTTTTTAATCAATTTGTATAATAACTTGAAGTTTTTTCCTATACATAGTATTTATTTCAGTTTTAAAAAGTAGTTGATCATTTTTGAGCAAATCACAGATAACTTAAGTTCCTCAGACAGACAAGAAAAACTTCATTTAAGAGGCAGTATTATCAAAAACTATGGGAGAATTGTCTAGACTGAAGTAAATGGTAGTATTCCCACTGGTGAAAAGACAGCTAAAATTTAATTTCCTATTCAGAAATTTGGTGTGATTTTTTTCCATTATTATTTGGAAAATGACTATGGATTTCTCCTGTTTTGTAAGTACAGTGCATACAGCCCATCATTTAATTACCAGGAATATTGCAGTCTCTCCTGTGGTTCCCAATTGCATAATGGAAGGGGAACCTTTCTCTGTTTCTTATATTTTCTACTTCCCAGGGTAAAAAGCCTTCCTAATCGCCTGGAGCATGAAGCTTCATTTCAGATTCTTTCAGTCAATAACTGTGTAATTTCTGTGGGACAGTGTTTATCTTCTGTCTGGTCTGAATAAAGAAAATTGAGACCAGATTTTACTTCTTGGAATTACAATTTCTTTGCAGTGACACTGATCATGATGTGACAGATTTATGCTTAGTTGTTCTCCTGTGATGATTTTGAAGAACATTGCTCCAAGTCATGTAGCATTGAATTGGTTAACTTTTGGAAAAGAGACTTCCAGTTTAAGTAGGTAGCATTTCCTACTAGAGATTGGCATGGCAGTGTCAATGCTGCCAAGCAAGTCTGTAAGAATCCATAACTAAGCATCAAGCTTTGAGGTGAAACTGCAAAGTGTGGATTTCAGAAGCCTTCCTGTTGAGCAGCTTCTACGCCTGTGTCTTCCAAAAATCAACACAGAGCTCTGGAAGTTAAGCTTTCTTATTAAAACATTTCATGCCATTGAGTGAAAAGCAAGGAGTAGATGAATCTGGGAAACTTAGAGAAACTGTATCAATGGGATAAAGATAGAAGCTGAATGTTGTATTTTAGCAAAGAATAACTGGATGTATTTGGCACTTCGCATGAAGATTTTAAAAATCAGCCTAAATGTTTGCTGTCCTTGCTTAACTTTGAATTCTTCCATGAACTTCTTTTTTAATTCAGATTTGTCATAATCATGTCATTTATTCTGCTGTAGCTGTTGGAGGAGTGATTAACTGACTGTCAAGCTTGTTTTGAAGTGTAAGGGACAAAGAGTAATTTGGGAATGCCATGTTTGATAGGACCTTCCACAAGGGTATGATGAGCACGTGGCTGAGTTCCAGACTGGGTGGAACAAGATGTAAGACAAACACGTGGCTTTTTCAAAGGTTGTATGACCCATGGAAGCCACCATTCCTGTGCTTTTGTGTCACTCAGCCACTGAAGATGGTGGATTTTTAGAGTCTGTGGTTCTTTTCTTTTAGGGGGGTGCAGGGGGGTGCTAATTGTTGGGAAAAAATAAAAACCCAGTAAAAAAAAAACTAGTAAAATATTTGTAGCAAAGGTAAATATAAGTAATGAAGCCTGTAGTATAGGTTCTTTGTGCCAGTGACACATGATGATGGATTAACTGGACAGTCTCTGTCTTTGGTTGATATTCCACAACATTTGACACCAGAATTGTGGATGCACAGCAGATTTAGCAAAGCAAAAATAGCATTTTTTCCCATGATTTCTTGAGGAAAAATATTTTTCAACCTGCAATTTGATTTGAAATGTCTTAAATTATTTTTGTCAGAGACATAAAAATGATGCATGTCATGCTGTCACAGACTTCATACTGTCTCATGACAATATATGGTGAAATAAAAAATAACTTGACAAAATTATTTGGATGATTTTATACAATGCCAAAATTCTCTAGATTTTTTTTTTTTTAACTTAGACCTTAAAAATAGTGAAATAGTTGCTATCAGTGGCACTTGCAAAGGTTTTTCTAGCTGTCTATTTTTTGTTGTTTTTCTAGCAAGATTCTATACAGTGGGTTTACAACAGCATTGAAAGTGCACAGGAAGATCTTCAGAAAACAAACACCAAACCCTCTGGAGATGATGGAGGCGATGCCTTTGACTGTAAAGTGGAAGGTGTGTGATGCTTGTTTGGTCTTGTTGTTGATGAGAATGCTACTATGATACAAAGGAAATGTAGGCAGTGGGTTTGTTTGCAGAGAGGAAATTTTGAGCAGATCATAAGATGCGTTTTACATAAGGATTTACTTTCTTATGTATTTGTAACTTACACATTTAACATGCTATTCTTTGAAAATTACTATCTTTCCCATTTAGAGAAGATACTTCTGTGAACATTTTGGGTAAAATCTGTTTATTTGCATTTTTTAAGAAACATAAACCTAGGCATTACCTGATTTATTTTCACTACTGGTAATCAGTTAAGGCAAACTAGATACATTAGTCATTACTGCATGGGAAAAAGAAAGGCTATTCTTCAGTTTATTTTCAGGCAATTAACCTTTAGAGAAAATTGCATTCATCTGCAACTTGTAATTAAAGAGAGAGTTCACACATGAACTGTATTTATGTTCTCTTCATAAATGCAGTTATTGTGGTTTCATTTCTGAATGTTGACAGTTTTCATAATGATTTTCTTCTACTTTATTTAGAAATTCTCAGTTTTCCCTTTTTTGAGTATTTCTTAATGTCTCTGGATTAGAAATTAAATGGAATTAGCCCCCTTCAATAACTGTTTATAATGAAAGAGTACTGTCTCTTTAGCAGTCCAGTATTTTAACATCTATAAATCTATTGGTCTTCTCATTTTTATACTGTTTATAAACAGCCAGGTTTTTTAATGAATGTTGTAAAATAGAATGATCAGAACATACATCTTTGTAAAATGCTTGCCCATGTCCTTTAATGTCCATTTGATGGCCAGGACTTGTCAACTGATTTGTGTCACTGTATTTATTCTAGAGGTCATTGACAAATTTAATACTATGGCAATAATTGATGGGAAGAAAGATCATGTGAGTCTGACTGTTGACAATGTTCATCTGGAGTATGGAGTGGTTTATGAGTATGACAGCACAGCTGGAATAAAGTGCCATGTCTTGGAAAAAATGATTGAACCAAAGGGATTTTTCAGTTTGACTGCAAAGGTATGAAACATTTACTTGATATTAATGTTTATTGTGTTTAATACCAATGGAGAAACTTGTGTCTTTTTTACTCTTATGATTATATATCTTTCATTTTATACCTTATAATTGGTCACCTCCATCTCTTGGATGTTTTGGAGGATGATTGTGTGCTCAGGAGTCAAAATGAATTAGGTTGTCTTTATAAATTGAGCCTTAAAATCTAAAAAAGTTAAAAGATCATCAAAGTCTTCCATTCCTCCTGCCCTACTTCCTTATTTCTTAATTATCAAATACAACTAGAAAGAAAGTCATAGATCCACTGAAATGTTTATAAAGGCTATATATGACCCTCATCTCTTCAACATGCCTTTTATTTAGTTTCTCTCACCATTATAGCAGGGTTTGAGTCTTTGCTGGGCAGTGCAGCTTATTCTGTGCCCTATTTCCTGGCCTTTTTGTGCAGAATATACAAGAGGATAGCACTCAATTTTCTTTTATGCTTTTTCAATGTATTAGTATTTGGCCAAACCAAAGGTTTTCTAGAAGTAATGAACGAATTAATTCAGCAGCTCTGCATAATATGTGCTGATCAAGTAAATATAGCAGATAATGTATTTCAGAGGAGCCATAGTGGTTACATTAGTAGGAAATTAGTAGTAAATCCATTATCAGACAATGTCATGAGAAGCCAGACAAAGATACTTATGGGTATAACTTAGCAGGGAGTAGATTTAAGACAACTTCTTTGCATCCCAAGCTTCATTCATTGTTGTTGTGCACCATTTTCTGTATTGTTATCAGGCTTTTCAGCTTTAGCTCTATGAGATGATTAATAAGGGGAAATTTTAGTGAACTTAATTTCATGAAATACTTCTCTTGGTTTTTATTATCTTAGATTCTTGAAGCACTGGCAAAAAGTGATGAACATTTTGTGCAGAATTGCAACAGCCTCAATTCCTTAAATGACGTGATCCCCACTGAACTTCAAAGTAAATTTGGTGTCATTTGCAGTGAGAAAATTGAGCATATCTACAGAAGAATCTCTAGTTATAAAAAGGTATGACCTGCATGTCCTAAGCTTGATTGTATTTGTCTTTTAAGGGAAAAACAGGAGAATGTGGTAGTTTGAATAATTCTTCAGAGTGTCTATGGAAGTGACAAAAATGTGGCTGAAATTTTAGCTATTTTGAAGCATGAATGCCTTCATTGAGTAATTGCATCAATTGTTTTCAAGCCATTCTCTTTCTTATCCCTTTTTGAGACAGTGGGTAGCTTGTATTCTTTCTTGTTTTCTGTGTTCAGTTGTAGACACAATCAACTGCATATTTCTGCAAAAGGACCGTCATTCTTGTAAATGCCTTAAACCAATACTCTAGTGAATTTGCAGATGTTAACCAAAAATGTAGCAATAACAACAGAATTGTTTTTTTTCCCTAGTGAAACTCAAATACCAAATTTTAACCCTTTTATTCACCTTTTAAGCCTTGGTATAACTGTTAATAGTAACATCTCTGTAAATTATTAGCTTCACTTGGTTTAATAAAACATAATAGCATGGAAAAATTGAGAAGGTGCTGACTTTCGTATGCTTGAGATCTAAATTAATGACATGTGAATGAATAAATAGCCCAGACTATGACCTCTAGTTGCTGTCAGTGCATTTCTCTATAGTTGTTTAACCAAGCAGGGTGTAAATGAATCAACAATTTGCCATTTTGGTAATGCAAACTCATTTTCTTATCCAGACTCCTAGTTCCTCTCTCACGGAACCTAATTGTGAGGATGTGAATTACTTTGTACCAGGCTCAAAATGGCTCAAAAAAAGTGGGTCTGCCCTGCCTTACCTCATTTGGGGGTCTGAGTTGTGACATTTGCAATCTGGCCTGTTCTGAGAGTTTATACATTCAAAAAAAAAATGGAAAAAAAAAAAAAAAAGCAAAGGAAAAGGAAAGGAAATAGAGAAGCTTCACATGTGTGCAGAAGCTGCGTTTAAGAGAGTAGATACTGATTTTTTAGTTTTCAAAGGAAAAGTAGGGAGAACTGTTAGGAATACCTGTAACTTCAGTAGTCAGTAGGATGAAGGCCAAAAAGCAGATTATCAGACTTTTCCAGATGCTCTCTAAAAAGAAATGGAATAAACTGAGTTGTGTCAATGGAGACATCAAAAGAATCCTGATACTGCTTTAGCAAACATCTGATCTCTCCATTGTTTGTCTGAATTACAAACTTCCATGTTTCCAATTTGGTTAAAATTCAAAATATCTTTTTTAAAAACAAAATCAATTAGTTTTCTTATTAATAGTTACAGTTCATATTACATGCAGGGGATTTTTGTTTTCTGTTGCTGAAAAATTTGACTATGATATACAGCCTCTACAGGGGAGACCAAAAGAGTAAATCAAATTTTGTTATGTTTTCTGGATGTGAAACAAACAGCCTCAGGGAAGTTTTCATAGTTCTTACTCTGTCTATAAGCAGATATTCCTGATACAGGCTGCACTTTAAATCTCATGTGCTCAAAAATCAGTAGTTTCACAGTTATAGCTTTTAATGACAATTAGTAATGCAGTGGATTTCAGGAATAGATGTGTCATTTTCTTGGCAAGGTAAAGGTAACCATAGTTACAGGAGACTTTTGGAGTGCCTGAGCCCAGCTCAGCTTCTGGTTTTACTGTGAAAGTTTGAATTCTATAAATAAAAGTCTTGCAGATTTCTGCAGTTCCTACTATTATTATTATCAGAACATTTTTCCCCGAATGGACCTCGATTCCAGTGCCATGAGTCCCAGATGTTTCTCAACACATATATGAAAAGAATTTTGGTCCTGACTTATGACCTGATTAAATCATAGCCAGCATTTGGTCTCTCTGGAGCAGGATGTGTGGGAGATAGAGACGTGAAATATGTACTGCTTGCAGAAACATTTTCATCATTGAATGTCCTTAGTACCCTTCTTAACAGTTTGTACATTCTTCAGCCTTTGAACAATTCTATATTTGGATTTCTTGTAACCCTCCAGATCTCATTGTGATCTAAAGATTTAAATGTAATTATCCCAACAAGTGTTCATCAGGCTGAAGCAATATGACACCAAAATAAACAGAAATTTAAGTCCCAGTACGGAAACATCTTACTTTGCAGAAGGGATGTGTCTTAATTCAACTGAAGTGTTAGTAAAAAGTTGACTGATTCAAATTTTTACTGACATTTATTAGTGAAGAATCTTTGCAAGTCAACTTTGAAAATATTCTTGTCCATGAGCTATGGTTCATAGCTGAAATAGGTCTATGTAATATTTTGACTGGAAAGATATTGTGATTAAAACGCTGATTACATCTTGCCAGAAAAAACTCCTTCCTAACAACAAACTGCTCTGGAAATGACACATATTGACAAAAATCCTACTGACAAATCTCTTTTCCAATTGAAAAGCTTGATCAAGTGACTTGATTCTGAAGTAGATGTAGTTGCTGAGTGTCCAGTTCAGTCTTCACCATTCTGGGTTGACATCTTCTCATCTTAAAAACCAAATAACTTGAAGCTTATTCTGCATGAAATTTAAGATGTTAGAGTCAAGGACATGTGGCTAAGCACTGTATTAGAATTAGGCCATAAAGAACATTCCTCATTGCTGAGCAGATATATAGAGGAGAGAAGAGGTGCTGGGCTAGGAAAGTCTGTAAAGGGTGGTGTTCGCAGTTTTTAAGTACTAGTGCTCATCAGCTTCCTATTGTCACTCAAAAGAGAAGAATGGTTGAGGTTAGAATGAACTTCTGCAGGTCTTGTCCAGCCAACCCTGCTTCAGCACCTAGGGCACCTAGAGGTGGCTGCCCAGGACTATCTCTGAGGAGAGAGATCTGACCTCTCTTCCCTGAACCTCTCTGAGCAACTTGTGCCAGTGCTCGATCACCCTCACAGTGAAAAGTGTTTCCTGATATTCTGAGGAAACTCCTGTGTTTAAGTTGGGGCTCATTGCCTCTGGTCCTGGCACTGGGCACCACTGGAAAGAGCCTGGCTTTGTCCTCTTTGCACCGTTCCTTCAGGTATTTATGTAGATTGATGTGTTTCCCCCTGAGGTTTCTCTTCTCCAGGCTGAAGGGTCCCGGCTCTCTCAGTCTTTGCTCCCAGGGGAGATGCTGCAGTCCCTGAATCACCTCAGTGGGCTCACCTTCCCTGGGCTGTCTCCAATGTGCCCATGGCTATTTCTGAGAAGCCCAGACTTGGACACAGGACTCAAGGAGAGGCCACACTGGTGCTGAGGAGAAGAATAGAATCACCCCCCTCTGACCCCTGGCAATGCTTCTCCTAATGCAGGAGGATAAGATCTAATTAAAGAGGACTTCCTCCTTCCTGAATAGGAAATCCAGAATTCATACTTCCTGATTTTGTCTTCATTATAGCTTCAGACAAAAGGTTCATGAATTATTGAAAAATACTGGCTTGAAAACATTGGCTGGTTAATAATTATAATTTTAAATGTCATGAGTAGTACAGCTGTTCCAGACTTGCTCTTGAGAAAGACACCTAAATTTTCATTATGTTCCATGAAAAGTAAATTCTATCTGTGCTGTAAAGCTATTTACTTCTTAAAATATCATTTGTTTCAAAAACCAACCACTTAAATAAGTAAAATGAAAAATATTTTTCTTTCCCTTTCAGAAAAAGATGGAAATAACAAAGTCAAGATGCCCTAAGTCAAGGATGACTGAAATATTTTAAGCCTTTATTTTCTAGTTAGGCACTCAAGTATTGTTAGCTAAGTGCAGACACGAGGAGACCTGCTAATCAAAATTTGGTTTTCCTTCTCACTTCTATTTTCCCTCTCACTTCTAGTTTTCAAGAGTGTTAAAAAACAGAGCTTGGCCTACCTTCAAACAAGCTAAGTCAAAGATTTCACCACTTCACAGCAGTGATTTCTGTCCAACCAATTGCCATATCAATGTGATGGAAGTGTCTTACCCTAAGACCTCAACTTCCCTTGGTAGTGCCTTTGGTGTACAGTTAGACAGCAGAAAACATTCTTCCCATGAAAAGGAAAATAAAAACACCGATCAAGGTAAGTCAGTTGACCTTGAAAGAGCTATTTCCAGTGCTTCAGATATAGAGCCTTAAAAGGGAATCTGTTTAGGTTTATATCCCAGACATTACAATTGAGGACAAGCCTTTCTGAAATCATCCTTCTTTTGATTCTTAGTTTTATTTCAAACATAATAATGGGTAGTCGTAATTTCACAGTAACTTTTTCCTAAATAGCATGACTTTGAAATGTAAATAAAATGCAATCTTAAATAAGTACATGAATTTTAAACAGAAAAATATTTCACTATCTTCAAAAACTTCAAATATCTTCATTAACTTCAAAATGTGTTTTAAAAAAGGTAATGGCTAAATCCCTTTGGATTATCCCCAGGTAAACTGAATCCCATGGTTTATGTCCAACACACCATTACTACTATGGCTGCCCCTTCAGGACAGTCTCTGGGCCAGCAAGAGGGCCACGGGCTGAGGTACCTCTTAAAAGAAGAAGACTTAGAAACACAGGATGTCTATCAAAAATTGCTGTTCAAATTACAAGCTGCACTGAAAGAGGTGGAAACATGTGTCTGCCAAATAGATGAGTAAGTAAATGTTACCATCTGGACTCGCCTTTAATTTTTCCATTGAAGATAATGGTAAATCTGGGCAATGCTTTCGTGTAGCATGGGAATCAATGCTGACTTCAGATAGTATTGAAATCAAGTAAAGAATTTAAGTGCAGGTAATGCTGTATTTGGTCTTTCTGCAGCATGCCTGACTTTTGCCCTCCACAATTGGTAGGTTTTTTTCAGTTTGTACATTTTCTTTAGAATGTGGCAAATTTAATTAATTTGAAGTGAGAAAAATACAAGACCTGCAATGTCACCTAAAACTTCACTAAGAATGGAAACAGAGGGCTGAGGTATAAAAATGGCCTTTATTGAACTCTTTAGGTATTGCTGAATAGTCTCACAGATGAATTTTTGGGTAAGGCATTACTCATCTATAGGGAGAACATTAATTTTTTAGACATTTTTTAAAACCAGGTTGACCTTGAGGAAGAACTGTGGATTTAGAGAGAGCCACCCTTGAGTGATTAGGATATTTGACTTGAATGTGGGAGACTCAGACTCTCATCACAGTTAATCCTGATTCAGGACAAGAATTTTTAACTTGCTTTTTCATATGCAAAGTGGGTTGACTCCTAGGCGATTTACTGTCTTGGGTCAAGGATGAAAAAGGGTAAGAAGTATTTAAGTTTTGAAAGACCCCATATGTAATGCAAATGTCAGAAATTAATTTTGAAAATAAGAACAGCAAATTTTTTTTCAGTTTAAAAGACAATCTGTCATGATCTTCAGTTTAGAGAAGTGATGTATCATTGTTTTTCCTCTTGTCTTGAAGACTGTAGTGTGATTTGTCCTTTCATGTGTACTTAGGAATGGGATTTCTTTTCTTTACTGTTCTCATTGTAATTGTAATAGTTATGTAGGAATAAGTAATTGTAATGTGTCACATACTGCAATGGGAATGAAAGCAAGAGTTCACTCAGTACTTTTGAGAAAATGTTGTTTCCTGTGCCTTTACATAGTTCTGCTAATTATCATACTGAAGTCAACTGATTAAATTCATTATAGTTTCAGTGCTTGTGTGCACTTAGAAGCAACTGTCTGTAAAGCCTGTGTTGTCTCTCTTCCTCATGGAAGTCAGAAAATTATATATAGAATTATAGTCAATGTTTCAGGAAGTTCCAGTTGCCAGCATGCCACACCTTTCCTTTCTTCTCCCTTGAGCTTGCCATACAAAAGCACAGGAAATTCTGAGCCTTTCTTTTATAAAGGTATATATAAATGCACAGACTCACAGAAGAATTGTGTGTACAGGAATATATGTATGTCTATACATACACTGATTTTCAGAGTCATGCAGTTTTGACAGTAAACACCAGGGTTCACTTTTTTCATTCCTAAGTTTTCTGTATGCTGACCTTTTAGTTGTTCTTGGATAAGGTACACAGATGTATTTAGCAAATTTTACCTTTGGCTGATTGGGAGACTGAGACTTTCATGCTTTATTCCTCATGGACATAGAGTGGACTGCCAGTGAATAATTACTGAAGAGGAAAGCAGTTCTATAGAGGAAACAGGAGACCTACTTAAAAGTGCTGAGCAGGGAAAAATGAGCAGTTCAGGAGTACATGGTATATTAGAACATAGTCACAGATACTCATTAACTCTTGAGATTTAGGACTTAAGAAACAAAAGATGGTGGACTGACACAATAGATAATCCAACAGCTGTGCTTTAGTAAGAAATTTTTGTACTTAAACAGCTGGGAGGAAATGCTTGAATGTACTAATTTTGTGGGTTTTATAAAGACAGTGGAATTTATTTTTTCTGCTGTGGTATAGTAACAATAAAATTGATGTCTTTTTTTACTGAACTGCTTATTATCCTAAACAATCCTCATTATTTTAATATTCTCAGGACAGATAATATGAACATGATATCTGTCACAATTTTTAATTTATGTTGATATTATGTGGCAGAAAAATTGGACTACTGAATGACTGTTTGGTACCCTTTATACTTACTGCTGAAAAATCTTGCTCATTCATGTTACTAGAGGTCTCTGCTCTGTGTTGAGGTCAGTATTGGTCTGCGTTTCAGCTCACACAATCTTGAGGCAGTGTTATCTGCTCAACCTCTGCTGTCTGTTAGTGAATTGAAAAATGAGCATTTCATCTCAAGAGCAGGTCTGTGAGAGCCTATGGATTGTGGCAAGGGAACACTTAAGAGACTGTTTTGTACTCCTAGCATTGTCTGCATGAGAGATTGTATGACAGTTTGCTGATGAGGTTCAGGTGGATAAGTGATGTAGCCCTGACAGAGAGAGAGAGAGAGAGAGAGAGAAATACACACAGAATATGTATCCCCTTTCCACAGCCTCTCAAGGCTCCACTGTGCTCACATTCAAGTAGTTTAATGACATCCCAATAGTTCTTTAGCGATGCTGCAGATACCCCGTGTTGCTGCTAGGTGTTACACAGAAATGAGTCCTTTTTCAAGTTGTTTTCTATATGGTGACTCTGCTGTGTTCTTGGCTCTCATGCACCCAGTGTTCTCCCATGATCCCAGCTCTTTTTGGAGAGATGTCTTTTGGGAGCATACAAGAGGCTTGTATGTTTTTCAAGCCTCTGTGGCGTGAGGAAAAGGCAGAGAAGGTCAGAGATTGCGGAAGTTTTTTTGTTATTGCCATTTTAAATTCTTTGCCTAACTACAGCAGGTTTTGTCAGGGTTGTATTGACTTGAGTTGCACGTAGGAATAATTCCAAACGTGAGTTGTTTTTTTTTTTTATATTTAAATTGCTCTGTTTCGTTGAAATATTCTTCCTAGAGACTCTCTAGCTGATAGTTACTATTCAGATGTGTTTCTTCTTTGAGACCTAGACATCTAAGGTCGTTTTGTTTGGGATAGGCCCATCTCTGGATAAAATGTTTTGTGCATATGTTTGTTTTTTTCAAAAGAAAAGCAAAAGTATGTTTAAGCATGATCATTGAGGGGGAATTTATCCAGGTTTTTATTTTAAATGCTCTGGACTGAGTTTTTAAGAGCATGTCAGTGACCTCAGTAACTACTTGCTCCAGAACTAGGTAATCCAAAGTTCCATCTTTTGTTCATGGTGGTTCAGCAAAAAAAAAATTTCCTTAGAAAAAGAGCCTGCCTGCTGATACAAATGGAAGAGGCCCCTTAGGAAAAGATCCTGCTACCTTAATCAGTCTTTTACTGTGCAGCAGTGACTAAACAGTCACATAAAAGAAGGGGATATAATAGTCTGTCTGTGTCTTGACAAATAATTGCTATGGGGAAGATATTTTCAGGAGCTGAAATTGCACTTCATTATGCTTGTTTCTTACTCTTTATTATATTCTTGCAACAACAAAATCCCCAAGAAGTTGCTAAAATGAACTTTTATTTTTAAGTGAATGAGAGTGGGAACACAAGAACAAGCAAAAGTATAGATTCATCTTTGTCCTGATATCATTTTTCAGCAGGTAGAACTATTTGGTCTTTTTGGAATGGATCTTTTGGTTTAGGAGCAGTGTTAGAATGATCTGCCATGAATTTGTCTGGTCTTTTTTTGAACCCCTTACATATTTCTTACTAAGAAAATAAGTTTTACAGCTGTGAAGAACTGATTTCCTAGGATTTCTGCTTACATTTATTTTAGGACAAGTTCAGAAACACATATGGTCTAGCATGAGATTGACACTGAACACTGACATAAAATATGGGCCCCATCTCTTTTCCCTTACTCATGGAATTATGCTTGCCAGTGACTGGAAAAAACTGAGTTGGAATTTCCTACTGATACAAATTGTTTAAGCATCATGTAGCCCAAAAAATATCAGTCTAATGGAGGGGTGAGTTTAAATTCTAGTGAAATTAGGCTTTAGCATAATTTTTCTATATTCTAGTTGCAGTTCAGATCAGTATCTTTAACTGTATGTGGGATAAAATCTGTCTATTCTCATCAGTAGCAAGAATTTTATGCAAGAAGATCTAACAAATGTTTGAATCCTACCATGTACTTGGTAGAAAGTTTGCCAGTTGACCATTCTGATAGCTCCTTCAGTAAAGCCCTGCTACTATTTCTAAGTAATTCAAGGGAAAAAAAAAAAGCTAAGTTCAGTCGCTTCTGATCTCAGATAGTTAGCAAGTAGTTTTTGCAAGAAAAATGCTTCTTTTGAAATCCAAATATTAATTTGAAAATGTGATTTTAATGATGTGTTTGAGTAATAGGAATTAAAGGACAATTGTCCATTATTGCTGTTCTGATCTTGAAAGTAAATTGGAGCATCTCAATGTGAATTAATCATCCAAGAATATGAATTTTTCACTGTCAGTATTTCTGCATGTTCTAAAAGTAGCAATCTGCACTGTTCTCTCTTCTTGGCTTGATGTCACTTTTGTGCTCGCCACAGACGCTTGTATATTAATCATCAGTTTTAAAAGTGATAATGGCTTAGACACTTTGAATGTCAGGAAATACACAGGGATGCTAATAAAGATCTTTAAAATGCCCTAGTAGAATAGTTTGTGAGGCACACTGGCTTATCTTATGCAGTAGTAATTGGGAAAATACATGCTTTTCGCTGACTTACAGTTTCTTTTATTTGTTTACTTGATTTGTGCTGAGAAATGCAGGCTTCATTTTCAAAAATAGTTAGGTTGATATGCAATTTGACCCCAAATGTCCAAGAATGTGCTGTATTTCTTCTCCAGCTGGAATCATTGCTTTCATACATGATTAAGTATTTGGTAAGGTTAATGGGTTTCACTGTTAGACATTTTAACAACAGAGTATGTTACTTTCCCTCGTTTTAAATAGATATTGACTGAATTATGATATTCACTTCACATATCATAGAATAATAGTTTGAGGATGGTGATGAGAAATGTTATCCTGTTGTTAGCTCACTTTTGGAAAACATAACTTTGCCTTTTTGTGTGTGTGTGTGTTTCACAGCCTTCTTTCTTCAATAACATATTCTCCTAAATCAGAACGTAAAACACCTGAGCCTTTAATACCAGCAGACAGTGATAATGAAAAGGGTGAAAGGAATGGCAAGAAAGTCTGTTTCAGTGTAACAGGTGATGAACAAGAAGATTCTGGTCATGATACCATCAGTAACAGGGATTCTTACAGGTAACTTCATTAATAATATTTTTATTTTTCAACTGAATCAAATATGCACGTCTATAAAGTATCAGCTGGTTATGAAGACTATTAGAATATGATTCTGACATTACTAATAGAGGAGTAACTAGCTGCAAGATGTGTAAAATAAAGTCTCATGAGTACAGATTAGTTATTAGATCTTGGTTGCCCAAATCTGGATAGAATATGATAAGTAAAGAAGTAAAACTTTACTTTAGATTACCTGTCTTATAAAAACCAGAAATAACTTATTATTTCTCCAACAACAAGCCAAATATATACCATGAAAAGCAAGGTGATAGAGCCACCATTCTTCCTGATCTAAAGAAAAATAGACTGTTTATCAACATATGTTTCTCACCTTCTTTCGCGCTAAATACTGTAACATTAACTCACCTCTAGAATCTGTAATGCATCACATTTACTGTGAATGAGAATACAGAGAATTATGAAAAGGAAGGAGTAATTATAGTGAGTATAGTTCTTATATAGATTACAGTCTCTTGCTTAGAGAGAATTGGTTAACTATATGATATAAAAAGTAAATTTAAATTTTAGCTGCAAGTAAAATGAGGGTTCATTATTTGTTCAGTATTAAAATTCATTATTATGCTTAGAAATTAGAATCTCAGTAGGTTCATCATTTTTCTACAGAACCCTGTGTGTTGCTGAAATCTCTTTGTAAGCCACACTTGATTACTGCAGCCTGGTAGTTATGAGCTATTCATCTGAGTAGAAAGAGAATCATACAGATATAAATGCAGGAACAATTTGCACAGAGTAGATTTATCTTGTTCTTAACCTGGTGAACACAGGCAAAGTTCTTGGTCCAGCAGAAATGCATTTAGAGTTTCCTGCATGTTCATGATGTGTCTAACTGACTATTGATGAGCTGCTCCAGAGATGTGTGCTTCTCCTCCTCCTGTCAGGAGGTTTCCCAGCTGGCACAGGATTTGTATGTGGAGAAAGAAGGTGTGACTTAGGACATGGGGGTCCCTTTGTTCAAAACATTTTCTTTATTCTGATTCCTGTCCTTTATAGTCCATTCTGGCTGTATAGGAATAAAACTTAGGGTTCCAGATATAGAATAATCATAAAATTTTTCCATTAAGGACTAGTTTTGGAGTGAGATTAGAACATTATTTTTCTTTGCCTAAATAATTATATTAGTCAATACTTAAAATCTCCAGCTCTCATAATGCCACAGTGGTTATTAATTATAACTGTTTGACTAATTTCAGCCATTATAATCTCTCATTTTGTGTAGAGTCTCCTTCTAAACCTTATAATATAACACAAAAATCATGCAGAATGATACAGCAAATGCATCTAATCTGTTTCTCATTTTCCTGTGTTTTATTTTCTCATGCTTTGCACAACCCAGTTTTAATTAACCTTCATCTCCCCTTTGGAGACTTTAATAAGTGAATAGAGTTAGTTAGAAAACATTTCTTAATATCCAGCCAGAAATTTTTAATACTCCTTGGGACTGTTCACCCGCTATTAGGAACATGTTGTTACTGATGTCTTTTCATCTACTTAATGGTTATGATTGTAATTACATCGTATTGCTTTATTTAAAAGTTTAACTCATTCACTTACCTTGTTGCTTACAGGTCCAAAACATGTACATTAGCCAGGAAATGTAAGTCACTCTGCCTAAATTAGTGAAAAATCACTTCTGTATCTACTCAAATAAAGAAAACCAATGGGGAGCGCAGGTTTAACTGCAGTGTTATTTTAAGAATGGATATGTTGATCTTGGTGAATGGGTACACCTGAATCATAAAAAAAGACCCATATCATTATGTATAAACATCCCTTAGGTACACTTTTACATTGTCTAACTTTCACTTGGGTTTTTAAGACTCCCTCTGCTGGATAATTACTTAAGCATTTCCTGCATTGAAACTAAATTATTTTCATATGGCTAAATAAATCTGAAGACTTTGAATTCAAATACATCTTCATAGGATTTTTAGTATAAAAGTCTATGTTTTACTCTGTTTTTTCTGCAGGAGTAGGTATGTCTCCATATATTTTCTGTACAGAACAAATTGTTCTTGAGAGAAAAGAGCAGAAAAAAAGAATACAAATTGAAACCCCAAAATCTCCTTATTTGACCAATGTGGGTGAAATTTCATATGCATAGAACTTTTGACTAAAGCCACAGATAAAAATGTCTATACATTTCTAAAAAACTGAACAGCTGAAGAGATGGGATCATGAACTGTTTTGGCTGACAAGGAAAATAGTTTATGATTTGAGTTTTGGTGCTACTCAAATAGATGAAATCTCTTGTAAACCCACAGTGAGACTCTGTTATGCAAGGTTTAAAGGCTCAATGTTTGTATTAGTTATGGACCAGGAGAAAATTTGAAGTAACTAAAACATTTGAGGCCACAGATTTAAAAACTTTTCATGTAAGAAAAGTTGGTTATTTTGTATTCAAAGTCTGTATTGCTATTCTGCAAGTACTTGTTCACAGGTAAGGGGAAGGGAGATAATTGAAGCATCTATTTTGGGAATCCGGTCTTCTGAGTCCTACCAGAACTGCAAATTAAATGAAAGACCAAGCACAAGGATCTTTATTGTATATAAAGAATTACACAGACCATCATTAATTTAGGACAGGAAAAGGGAAAGAATTTCCATAGCATTTTTATAGAGGCTCTGTTAAAGGACGTAGCTTTATTTCTTTTTTTTTGTTTTCTGTTTTGTTTTCAAGTGACTGCAACAGCAATAGGAACTCCATTGCCTCTTTCACCAGCATTTGTAGCAGTCAGTGCAGTTCTTATTTTCACAGTGATGAAATGGATTCAGGTATGTTTAGAAAAGTCATCTATGAATCTGTCTTCTGTTCCTTTTATTCAATTTTATTCTTTTCATTTGCCTGGGAGCTTTATTGTTTTTATTTTAAAAATTGCATCCTCCTTAGTAATAGAAGTTCATAATTTTGCTTCTGCCAAGCTAGTGCTGAACTTAGGAATCCTTCTGTAAAAGAGAGCCAGCATTCCATGATCTCTGTGAATAGACTGTATTAGAGCTCCTGGAGTCACTGCTTGTCGTGTCTTTCATGTCTTGACAGTGTTGCACAGAGAAAGGAGCATTTTAAGTGAACGTGGAATGCTCTCCTAGCCAGTGTCAGCACCTAGACAGCAGGATATGGCTGCGTGTGTTTGTAGGAAGGAATGTGAGACTACATAGAAGCACATTTTTGTTTATGCCATGACAAATTGGATTTAAGTAATTGCAGCTGCTAATAGGAATGGAATGGAATTTAACTGCATGGAGAAGGAGGTCATATACTCAGGGACTAATAATAAAAAAAATATTTGCTCTAAGCTGGGAGTTTATCATTTGGGAATGATTTAGGAAAAGAAAAAGCTGAGCATATTAATTGAATGTGACCCACCAGTGAGGCCTGGCCATAGAGAAGGCAAACTTTCATTGCTCATTGTACCAGGAGAGGTATTTTCAGTTGGAACAGGTAAGTATAAAGATATTATGCAAGGTATCTGTGGTACCTTGTGAACAATGCAGAGTAATGTGAATAGGACAGAATTTAATTTACAGAAATGATACATACTTACACAGCTAAGCTAATACAGAGTAAAGGATGAAGGACATAATGAATTGTTAAAAGAAGAGGAGAGCCAGGCTCCGTGTCTTCAACTTCTGATAAAAATGAGCCGATACACTCTTGAGCTGCATCAAGCTGAAGTACCAGCTGAGGTGCCTAAAAGGACATGTCTTTGCTAGCCAAGCACAGATACAGTGCTTTAGATGACAAATACTGCTGCTCAGTGAAACTCTCACTCTCTGCTGACTAAATTTTCTGCTACTTCCAAAGTTAACCTGGCTGCCTCCAGATCAGGGCTCTTGAGCACTGTGCTCTGTTGCAATTAAAATCTTGTGAAGAAATATAATGGCTGTGAGGACATCTAAAGGAGCCAAAAACAAAAAAAATCAAGGAAAGAAAAGTGCTGTCAAAAAGTTTCATTGACATAAGAAAAATGAGTCTAGATTAACCTTGAATAAATTTGGATCATAAATTATCAACTGGCTACTTCTTGTCTGTCACCAACTGCAAGGAGGAAAACCAGTTTTAAGCTCAATTTTTCAACATTTTTTGCAAGATTTTGAGGTACATCACCTATTGTCTGAAAGAGCAAGTGACAGGGCAGTGACCTAAAAGAGTCCTTCTCCTTTGCACTTTCCTAGGAAATGATGTGGTATGTGCTAGTAAAAGCTTGATATCAAATACAGGAAGTGGTTGCTCTATTTTTGCTGAATTACAAAAATCTCAGCACCATTTAGTTAGTAAGAACACTAGGACTGTGAATTATCTGTAGAGTCCTTATAAAAACTTTACACTGAATGCATTTCAGTGACTTTGTGGTCTGCCACGTTGGGTAAACACTACTTGGCCATTTAGTCTGGAGTACGTTCTCCAGAAGAGAAGAATTGTGTGTTCTGGCCACAGAATGGTTGAGATTTCAAGGGACCTTTTGGGATGAGCTGGTCTAGCCCCACCCTCAAGAAGGCTCATCTAGAGCAGCTCTTCCAGAACCCATGACCAGTTGGGTTTTGCATTTGGTCCTTTCTTTAAGAGCTATTTCTGTATTTTTGAGTAACTAATATGTAGGGAGAACTATAGCCCTGACACTGTAAGCATCAGTCTGTGTGCAGAGCAGATTATCTAAGCTGCAAAAGTTTTGGAAAACATGCTGAAGCTTCTAAACAGTTTCTCATTTTAAAATATTTTTCAGGTGATGAGCTGCCCATAAGTGTTCGAATCTCCCATGATAAACAGGACAAGCTCCATAGCTGCTTGGAGCATCTTTTTGGTCAAGTATGAGATTATTTTTCTTGGCTTTGACACTGATGTCTGGGCTTGAGCTAAGATATCTTTAAAAAATACTTCTTCCTTTTAATTTTGCTTCCCACTGTTTACTGGGACGGTATGTATTTACTCATTTTCCCTCCGTTTTCTGTAAATAGTCCAAAACTGCAAATTAAACAGGTCCTTAAATTTAGTCTAATGTTCTCTAGTTTGTTAATTTAACTAGAGCCATTAGGTAAGAAAGAATCTAAAGCTGCTCATCAGTAGTCCACGGTCCTGACAGAAAGAATTTCTAATTGTTGCAGTGGAAAACGTGTTTCTCACACAACCTTGATCCCAACAGGTCGATTCAATCGTCAATCTTTTGAAAGGACCAGCTGTGATGAGGGCTTTTGAGCAGACAAAGTACTTTACACCGGGGCGAGGCCTCCAAGGTAACATTTAATTCTGGCTGTGAGAATGAAAAGGCAGCTTGAAGGCTACGTGGAAATGGCTGTCCACTTCTTGAGCTGGTGTCAGAGAATTGTTTTTGCCTAATCTTGGTATATTCTGCAATTACTGATTGTTGAAGTTCATGTTAAATAGATCTTAATTCTTAGTTGAAAACTGGCTCCTTACACTTTATTGCATAATGTAGGAAAAAATTTGAAAGTCAACTAAGTTGTAGACTGTGAACTGACTGTTGTATTGCTGAGGTTCTTGAAGCAAGAAGCAGTATTGTTTTATTGCAGGTGTTTTTAATACATTTTTGTCACAACTACTGAAGCCATTCCTCATCTATTTTATTACTAATGCCAGATTTTTATTTGTAGTTATAGTATGTTTGAAGTTGATTTATAAATAATTTGCGATTTATAGTCACAGCAATATTTATGCCAAATATATACTTGTATAAGTATTACTGACTGCTCAAAAAGAAATATCCTGTATGTAAATTCAGACAGCACTTGTATGGTTGCTTGAGTCTAAGTTGCTTAAGTCTTAAGTGATAAAAAATTATCTGGTGGTAGTCATAAGTGATGAAAAATAGTAAGGACTTCTTTCAGTAGACAGTTCGATGGGAAACTGAATATTTTATTAAGATTAATAATAAGATGTATTGACCCTATTCTTTTAGCAAAGAATACTGGTTTTTGTTGGTGAGAGGGTGTTTTTTACCCCAATTACAAGGTTTGACAAAGCCTGAATTACTACCTGCTAAATGAATTTGCATGAAAGAGTACATAGCTTCCTTTTTTCCTTTTGTTTCCTTTTTTTTTTTTAGTGGGTTTTTTTTTTGTTTAGTTAGTCTGTTTGTTTGTTTGTTTTGGGGTTTTTTTTCTTGTTTTTTTGCAGTAAGTATTTTTATTTTAAATTTAATTTTCTGATTGAAACAATTTTGGCTCTAAAAGTTTCAGGGTCCCACTTACCAAGCACCTTCTATGTTATGTACCTGCTTCAGAAAAAAAATATGTTTGGGGACGCTGCTCACTCTCTCCTTAACTTAAGCAGGGAGCTTAGATGACTGCTAGACCTCTCACCTTATTTGACTAGAGTTGAATAAGTTGCTACATTTAGGAAAAAATGATGTCTTGCTGGGACTTTTCTCAGGAGGCTTAAGCAGAAGAATACTGTTTTCTTCTTTGCTTAGAGTTTCAGCAAGAAATGGAACCAAAGCTCAGCTGTCCAAAGAGGCTACGACTCCACATCAAGCAAGACCCTTGGAACCTCCCCAGCAGCGTCCGGAGCCTTGCCCAGAACATCAGAAAATTTGTTGAAGGTTAGTAAGAACAACATGATCATAAATAAGCTCTTCATTGATGATACAGAGGGAAGGGAAGGGCAGAGCTACAACTGCTTCCTGCTGTTTCTAGACAAGATTTGTGGAGCACAGTGTAGTCTATGGGTAGGTTGTACTCTTCCTAACAGGGTTAGTGGAGTTTATCTCAGCTGTCTTGTACTTACCCTGTTGGCTTTAGATGCTGAAAAGGTAATAGTCTTCTGACAAGTGAAAACAAAGGAACCATATGTTGGATGTGGTAGGCTTTTCAGTTGCTATTGAAGTCCAGTGGGCTTGTTTGACTCATCACAGAACTTCATGGGACTGATAAACCAAAATGAAGCTTTTATTGAAATTAAACTATTCTTTTCCACTGTCTTAACAGGAAAGATGAAGACTGCAGAATTTGTCCTGTATGTTGGTCTTCTCTGTGCTTTTCTGGAGTCATTATCTCTCCTGCTATAGAGCCATGATTTTCATTTAATCCATCCCAACTGATGCTATCAGTCTTCCTCCTCTGCCTCCCTTCCACCACTGTACAGAAGTTACCAAGTACTCTGCTCCTCTTAACCATCAAGTGACAGTGTGAGCTGAGGTTTTAGGCTTTCTGCCCTGTCTTCATAAGAAAGTAACTGACCTTTTCCCTCTAGAATATCTTGCCTTTAATTCCTGCTTTACTTCCTGTGCTGCTTGATGAAGAAACAGAAATAAAGAGTAAGATTATTTTTATAAAAATATGTGTGCTAGGATTCTATGTGGAAACAAAAACTTAGGACTAGCTTTAAATTCTTTTTGTGTGTGTGTGTTTAGCTTCTTCTGTTTTGGGCTAGTCATTACAATGCCCCTTAAAGAAATTGTTAAATATCAGACCAATGGGAAACAACTTTGTGATAAGTTTTATTATTATAAACTTTCAGAAACCAACCAGCCAAACCAAACAAACTCTTCCCTCACTGACTTGGCATTTCTGATTTGAGATACATGATATTTTCAGATCCTGGGTTAGAAAATTGTAAAAAACAACCACATAAATGTCTCCTTTTTGAAGTCAATCACAGTGGTTTGACTCTCCAATACTAACAATAGTCCTTTTACTTTAATGGTGGCTGTCACTGAGTGGAAAATTAATAAATAGTTTTGAATCCCTTTCTTTTTATACAGGTCCTTCTTCAGCTTAAACTGAATTACTTTCAAGTATTAATCAGGGTTTATTTCAAAGTCGAGGAGGAATGGAAATGTGTTGTGAACAGTCCTTCCTTCTTAGCATCCCTTTTGGATGCTAAGATTAGTAGACCTTTTGCACATAACTTGTTTGCCCATGAATAGAATTAGCAGACCTAACCCATTTAATCTTGGTCATATACCCTCAGTACTGAGCTGAGATTATTCAAAATTTTGTGGGAGAGTTCAAAGTCCAAATGACTTGCTGCCTCTTTGTAATATAAAAATTATTTTTTACTATACTCAGCTCAGTACTGAGACACAACCAGCAGCTGGATTTAACTGAAATCAGATGAGCAAGAAGTGGTGTTAATAATGTTTTTAACAGCTACATTTTCCCTTTGTATCTTCATTTCTCAATTTCTTCCTTTCTGTCTTGCCATCATACATCGTGTTCACATCTGGGCTGGATATCTAGGAGAACCACCAGGACTGCCCTGAGCTATTTATGGCTGAAAACCTAACACATGGTACAGAGAGTCATCTCCCCATTTCCCTCTTATTTGCCTAATTTAGGAAAAAAACCCAAAAGGTGTCACCTAATTTGACTGTTTAGTTGGGCTTAGGAGAACAAGTTGAACAATGTCTTGGGATTTTAGAAGAATCTTCCTGTTTGTTTTTGAGTAAAAGGCAATATTTCAGTAATTGAGGAAAGCAGATCTATTTTTCTCTTCTAAGAGGAAGTAGTCAAAGGAGATCACAGACACAACTTCACTCACTATGAGCAAAACAAATGTAATTAAAACCTTGAGTTGTTATAAACATATTTACACATTAGTGCTCAATGCTAAAGTAAGGATGAATACACTAAATTTATCTCCTTATTGAAAACGAACTAATTTTTCTTTTTATAACAGTATCACAGGATATTGTAAATTTTAATTCATTGTTCTGTTGCATTGCAAAATCTATTAGATTAGATTGATTAGTGCATTAAAGCAGGAGACATGGGAGGCTCACAAAGAGGAAGTGTTTTAAGTTCTAGATGCCAAGATTCATTTTATTTACTTTGTTTAATAAATATGATGAAATGGGAAAACTCAGAATGCCTTGAGGATGATTGCTCTGGTCTGTCAGTTTTCTGTTTATTAGTGTTAAAACTGGGAGAACTATTAAAAAAATCCATAAAGGTTTGCACAGGTTAAAAAAAAACAAAAAAAAAAGAAAACAGAAAAAGCACAACCAAACCTTCCTTGACAGTAAAATAAAAATATAGCTGGAGATTGCTTTGTCTCATCATATCATTAAAGAAAGAAAAAATTTCAATGGCCACAGTAAAAGGCAAGCCTAGAAGGCTAATCTAGTTGCTAGCATTGAAGAGTTCTCTGAACTAATATGCAGGTTCTAGGAGGATTTATCTGGAGCTAAGTTACTAAAGAAAAGAATGGAGTTATTTCTTGGATTGACTAAAGAATTGTTGAACCAATAAAGCTAAGGATAAGTTGTTGGCACAGGCAGACCTTTGAAGGTGAAGGTGGAGAGGGCTGTAGTCAGGGCAGGAATTGGACAGCCACTAAATAGAGGAAGAATAATGCAGGTACATGGTTGTGAATCTGTGTGAGATGAGTAACACAAGAAATGGAAAGCACAGGAGGAAAAGACTGGAGTAGGAACCAGGACAATGAACAAGATGGATGGAAAGAAAGGAAGTAAACAACAGAAGAGTGTAAACAAAATAAAGAGAAGGAAACATTTCTGTAGCTGCTTTTTCCCTCAGAAAAAATAGGTGTTTCTTCAAAAATAGGTCTTTCTTCAAAAGAAGAGGTGTTCTGCAGCAAGCCAGATTTCTAGCCACCTAGTCATGTAACTACGTGAGCAAGTGCATGAGGAGCTGTTTTTTTAGCACCTTTAGTAATTTAAGGTTTAAACAAGAAATACAATGCAATTGAGAAAGTTCTCATCTGTTTTAAATTAGGAGTGGGGTGTGATGGAGCCTTACAGTTACTGAAGGTTTATAAAAAAAAAGTCAATTTAAGTCATAAACCATGCAGTGCAAAATCTGTCTTTTTGAAATATTTTCAAGTGTGAAAAACAAAATAAAACTAAAATCTAGTCTTTCCTGGCAAAGATCAGAATAGCAGAATAATGTTGTTTTTTTTTTTTAATAAACCACGAAAGAATATTTAAAAATAAAAAAGATTCTGAAGGCATCTTGAATTACAAACCAGAATCTGAGAGAAACTGCAAGGGAGTTATTCCTTTCCATACAGCATATAGCAAGGAGTGAGAACTTCCATAGCATTTGTTGTTTGTTGAAAAGCAAATGATTGATATCCAAGGTTCACTTCTAACCCCGGGTAAGTAGGCAAATAATCTAGAAATACTCTTTTGCCTGTGGGTGTATTTTGAAGCACAGAAGACTTATAGCAATGATAAAAGAGAGTTGCAGTGTCCTGTGATTTCCCCATAAGGAGGAAATGATTATATATAGATAGCTCAAATTCTTTTGAATTGAGAGATCCAACAAATCTTATCTAAAACAAGCTGCAAGTGATAGCCTCGATGTATCTGAGTTATTCAGATAAAAGCTGTATTTCCCTACACTATATTTTCAGTTAGTAAGTTATGTTTGGTCTCCAAGATGCCAGATTATTAACCTCTGGGAGGTGTTGTGTTTTCTTTTTTGAAAGACAGAAGGCTAAGGCAAAGACCTAGAACCAGGAATTTTCAGGAATAGCTTGTAATTTTTAATGTTTGAGTGTTTGTATTTGAAATACTGTGGCAGTAACAGTGTAGGGGGAAACACATTGCCAAATTATCTTGTTGTCCATATAGCCAATTTCAGCCCTGCTTGTGCACTGAATAGGACTGCAGAGATACTTGGGTGTGTGAAAGAAGGTTTGGAAAGATGTGAAAGCATGTGAAGTAGTGTTGTGTTTCTCCAAGTAATACCTGTAGGACACCTTATGTGCTGAAAGTTTGGCACTCTCTAAGGTTATGGAAGATTTTAAACTTCCTGTTTCTTGCAACACTGGTTAACACATTTAAATTTGTGCTCTGGCACATAAAGTGCACTTCCTTCAGCCTGCCTTCAACCTTTCTAAAGCAGCCCCCTCCAAGAAAAACACCAAATGTATGTGGGGGGGAAGGGCAAAGGGAGATAAACCTACATTTTTACCAGTGTAAATTAAGGTGCGTGTTTTGTTTTTTTTAATTTGTACTTTTTTACTTCATAGATTGTTAAGTGAAAAAGACATTTTTTAAGCAAAATGAAATCCTGAAAGGTGGAAGTAAAGTGAAAATGTTGTTGTATTTTTCCTAAATGCTTTGGCATATGTTAAAATGGGGAGAAGTTGAGATTTTTGGGTATGAACAAAAGAGTGCAAGAGGAGGAGAAGAAAGAATTAGGGTAATATGGGAATCAATGAAAACTAGTCTTGTTTTTCAAAGTTTTGGGACTGGAATTCTTCATGTATGGACTTCCTCTGGCCAGCTGCTACACATGTGCTCTGAGATAGCAGCTGCCTATTCATGTGTCTTTATCAATCGTGCTGCTTTTGATTATTATCAATTTTTATCAAGCCATATGTACAATTAAGTGAAGTTGAGACTCCTTACTGGTTTGTAGGTATGAATCAGCATTGCCTAGAAAGAAACTGGAGTTCAGCTGGTATGAAATGAGAAACTGTAAATGCAATATTATGTTGATGAAAATATTTTTAACCATTACCTCAAAATATTTTTTTCTTTTTCTTTAAGAGGTGAAGGCACGAATACTCTTGGCACTTCTAGAATATACAGGTAATTTTGCTTGTTTTGGGAGGGAGGGAAGTGAATGTGGATGGTTTGAGAGAATTTTTGCTTTTGAATAGAAATACTGTGTTTACATTAAGGAGGAAAATCTCAGATATGATAAAATGTGATAATCAGCAACTTCATCCAGCTGTTTAGAGTAAGGATTCCTGAGGAATGTGATTTCAGATATTTTTATCAAACACTGCACATTCTTTTTTGGGTTTTTTTTCATTTAATCCGAAATACCTTTTCTGGCCATTTACTCTAAGTCTTGGCAGATAAAGTACTGAACACTCAGCTTTTGCACAGGGTCTCAGCTGTCTTTCTTCTTTGGACATTTTCTTATTTGCTGTTTTTCTTTTCATTCCCATCTGTTTCCAGATTTATATTACTATTTTAATACATGCCTTTTCTTTAATCTCTTTTTGGAGGATATTTAAGTTCTTCCTTTCTGTAAAGACTCTAATAGTTGTCTGTATTAATTCTACTATCATGCCATACAGCACACAGCTTAAAATACACAAAATGGGGATGTGTGTGTGCAAAATTAATGTCATTGAATTGATATTTAAAAAATAACATCTCTGGCACAAGTTTCCCTACAGTTTGTAGGTGCCTATGTGTTCAAGCAGGCAGTCCAATTTAACTGTAAAAGCTCATTATTTTGACCATCTTACAGCACTACGTGATTGCATTATTTAATTATTTTTATGACACACAAGAAAAATTTTATAAAGGCAATTACAATCTTTCGTTGTTCTCAGGTTTCTTCAAAATATTAGAAATTTTTTTTTAGTAATTCCTCATTTATCCGAAAATAAGAAGTGAGTTGAGAAAATGTCCTAGACTTGATTTTTCAAAAGCAGTTTTCCCAATTTATGTTGTTTTATAAGTTGGTAAACTCTCTAGTTTATTTTGTAAAAAAATATTTTTGTAAAAGGACCCCAAAGTGTTCTTATATTCAGTATCTGAGGTTCAAGTAGTATTAAATGAGATTTAGAAATGTGTTTGAGACACAGGAGGGATGCTTCAGAAGCAGGAAATACCGAGGAAGCCAGCTGCTGTTGGAGAGAAAGAGATAAAATTCAGCAAAATGGACAAACGTTGTGAGTTGGGCTCAGATCCTGAGCACTGCTGTAACACTGGAAAGTTTTTGACCATGGAGGAGCCAGTGAGATTTTTGGAGCTTGAGATGTATGTGATTTTTTTTAAAGAAAATTCTCTCTATTCTGGATTTTCACAACTTGAGAGAGGCAGAGAGATTGATTTGAACAATAAAAAACAAAACAAAACAAAAAAAAACATTGAGTCACAGTGCATAAGCAGTAGTGATTTGACCATTTATGGAAAATATTCCCAAGATTCTGAGAAACTGTCAAATAGAATGGAAATTATAGCAAAGGAGTGTTCACTGTTATCAACAGATGAGGAAAAGACTGAAGAAGACCTCAGAGGGAAATAGACAGAATGAGGTTACTTTGAGAAATATTTGACATCCAAAAAAGCACATTTTAAAATTTGGTAGTAATTTTGTGAGTACCGAATAATTTCTGCTGACTTATCCAGTCATCAGAATTCTTGTCAGCTCCATAGAAGAGTCGGAAAAGGACCTAAGCCTCTTAGAGGCAGAGCAATGTAGTAGCAAAGACAAATATTTTAGTCTTCAGAAAGACCTCTGTATCACCTGATCTGCTTCTCTTGCTCTAAGAAAGATTAAGTCCACCTGTACCGTTGTGATTGATGTTTGCCTAACAGCTTATAATGATAAAATTACTTGAAGACCTTCAGAAAAGAGGACAAGAAGCAAGCGCTGAATATTTATTACCACAGTTTTGTTCTTTATTGAGAATATGTTTCCCTTTCTAATTCTTTTGACCTTTAGCTAATCTAATACCTGTGCCCTTCAGAATAAATTGGTAGGTTAGCTAGTCCCTAATTTAAATCAGCTGCTAATGTTCCATAGCTATCTATCTACAGACCTGTTCTGGACTTTTCTGGCACCTTAAATCTCTGCTCTTTTCCTGGATTTGTGATGCTGCTCTGTACTTATTTTATGGATTCACATTCATATAAATTTTATTTGGATAGATTGTGCTCTGGTAGCAATACTGTGCATTCCAGCAGACAGTTTTCATCTGCCCTCCCCAGCTGGTAGCTGTGGAGTCGACCACATGATCCAGGCCTGTTAAGAACTTCTGACTGTCCTTGCTTTCAGGTGGATGGTAAATGTTTATGGGGCCAGCTTGCTCTCACATTGCAGCAAAGAGATCTGACTTGCCTCCATTGTCCTGGGACATCAAAAGTACATAAAATTTATGGCATGTACATTAAAATCTATGAGAGAAATGTACATTGTTTATGAAGAAATACTTTAAATTCCAGATTTTAAATGCACTCATATGCAATTTTAGAATTTTAACATAATGTTTTAATGAGGAAAATGGCAAATTGGGTCATCATTGGGAGTACTATTAACTAGAGATAACAGTAGGCTGTAATCTTTGTAATTTGCCTGACATTAAAAATGATGTGTTTTTTAGACAAAGAGAAAGAATTCAAGCCTAGTTTATTGGCTGTTAACTAATCTCCTGCTTAATTTTGCTTTTCCTCCCTTGGCTTTTCCACCTCACAGACAGCGAGATACAACTGAGGCGAGACATGGTCTTCTGTCAGAGCCTGGTGGCCACAGTCTGTGCATTTTCAGAGCAGCTGATGGTGGCCTTAAATCAGATGTTTGACAACAACAAAGAGTATGAAATGGAGACCCTAGAGGCCAGCAGAAGGTGGTTGGAACAGATAGCCAGTGCGGGTCTTCTCCTTCATTTCCAGTCCCTGCTCTCTCCAAACCTGGTAAGACTCCTCATGTGTCATGCTTGGTCAGAGCCCCTTTTTGTTCTCTGAACCAAGGACATGGTTAAATAGTCTCAGATGCAAATCTGATTTTCTGCGTCCTTTGTGCTTGTCTTGGTACTTAGTTAGCTGCTATTTGGATAAGGTACAATTCAGATAATTACAGATTTGGGAAACACTTGGTTATGATATGGGAAATAAGTTTTCCACACAGACAGTATTCTGTTTGCTTGGAGTTAGCAGATAGTGAGTTCACCCTTGACTCCCCACTGCTGTTGTAGCTGTTCCCTGGGATTGAATGTGGTATTAGGTGATAGGCAGAACTCCATTTTGCAATAAAAAACAATACAAGATAAATAAAATACCTGGTTTATGTAATTTTGTCACCCTTCTCCCTAAAAAGCTGTAGGTGTATAGTGGTTGAAGGATTAAACATGCTGGTCTGTTTTGCTCCTGTCATATGGAAAATCCTTGTAGCCTGTCAGAGTAATTGGAAATCGGCTGTTTCTTCACAAGGCTTGGCAAAGAGCCATGGCTTAAGAAACAATTAAAAATGGGACATGGCTTTGTAGTCCCTTAATCCTCAGTTATCCAAAGTGCTTCTTTAGCTATTTAAGATGCTTCTCACACTAGACTGGTTCCTGCTAACCAGAGGAACTGTGAAACAGTCTGCATAGCCTGCTCCATGACAGTCTTCCCTACCTCTGGAGTAAAAATAAAACTCCATGTAAATAACAGATGTTCTTAGTATCAAAGATGTTTCCTCTCCTTGTCTGTTTCGGCAGCAAGTTATTGACAAGTTGACATAAGAAACTTTAGAAGCAGAAGAAACCAATACAAATAAAGGTATTTCTAAATCACAGTCATAAAGTCTTAGTCTTATGCTATTGTTGGAGAGCACTAACTTAGGTCAATGTGACCAACTACATCGCAGGCAGTTGTGGTACCTGGGTTTGCACGGGTGTGTGTAGCTCACAGATAAAATCAGGGTCTCAGAGAAACAGGGGAACTCTATCCACATGAAGAGCATGTGAAGAAGGCTTGGACTCATGTATTGAGTCCTGGATACTTTTTGGCATCGTGTAGCACCAACAGGTTGCGCAATACGTAAAATTCAGGAGTAAATTCCATTGGTGCCTGTCTAATATTTTTCCATGTGCTTTGTTGTTATATTATCACAAAGTAATTGTTGTCTTTACAGCTCTGAATAATTATATTTTTTCTTTCAAGACTGCAGTGATTTCCTTTGTAGTGAAAATGTGTGCTACTCAACTATTTTCACATAATCAGATATCAGCAGTATGCATTGTCCAATTGAAAATAAAGTTCAGTCTTTTCTGCCTAACGGTTCTTAACCAAGGGAAATGTATTTAAAGGCAGCTTTTTCAATACCTTCTCAGCACTATTTGGCTTACAAATGATCCATGTTATTTTAAACAAGGGTATTTGAAGGAAATTACTCTCATTATGGCCAGAGTTCAGTAAAGAATGAGCAGTTGTGCAAGAGTTTCCCACGCTGCTCTATGGTATTCAGACTATTCTGCTGACAAAATTACTCTGTCCATAGACCTCATAAATTGAACCAGAAGACAAGATACTTCTAGCAGCTTTTCTTTTTTATAAGTACAAGGGGAAATGCTACTTCACTATATAGATCAGGGAAAATAATGGGGTTTTTTTCTTCTGTTCTATCATTCTATAAGCTATAATTTACTGTCAATTTATGGGCAGCTATTTATTATTCTTTGCCATCCTGCTGTTTCAGTTCTTAGAGAGGGATGCATGTCTCAGATTTCCTTTTGGCTCTTGCTAATGTAAAGGGCCAGGGGAGGGCTGTATAAGGAATAGAATTACTTTAAGTGATTATTGATTTAAGCTATAATTGCTCTGCATAGTTAACTCAAGATAAACGTAATTGTAGATTACTATTTTCCTTTTTAAGGGTTCAATTGTTAAATGTCTTGAGACATCCTGGATCTATTTAACTATCTCTTTAGCTAAGGGGTACACAGAGTGAACTGTGGGTGCAAATCAGAATATTAGCACATCTATGTACTTGATTTGTGCCTAGAGTTTTGTAGGTGAAGTGCAAGTCATCCTGAGCTATAATTTTTCTGAGCTTCTGGTTCAATTATTGGTGCTTAGAGTGGACATAATAAATTCTTACATGTTGTTCATAAGTGAAATCCTAAAGTTACAGAAATTTTAAAAGAAAATTGCTAAAAAAATATGTAGTTTTCACATTTCTTTTCTATTGCTTTACAAGATAGACTTGGTGGCAAGATGAGGCATTAAAATCTGGTGTCTTACAGAATAATGAGAGAATTATTTGATTAAAAGACATGAGAAATAATGGTAACTATAAATTACCTATTAATTTACTGTATGATGTGATAACATTAATTTTAATAATCTTGAACTAGTAATAAAAGGGAAAATGCCAGTAGAAAAAAAGATATTTACCTAACTAGGAGTTAAACAGGTTATACACTGCAGCAGTGAAATGTTGTGTAACACTCTGTAGTTAATTTTATGTCCTGCCCTCTTATATTATTTCTGGTAGGGAAAACATCTGGTTGAAATGACCTTTCCAATTTTTATTTTGCCTTTTTCAGGCTGATGAACAAGCTATGCTAGAAGACACATTGGTTGCATTGTTTGACTTGGAAAAAGTTACTTTCTACTTCAGACAATCAGAGCCAGAACCACTAGTTGCAAGTGAGTAATTAATATCTGGGTTTTACTGGTTCTGTAACACTTTTCGTTCCTAGAACATCACCTCCCACAGGGAATCTTATATAACTTAGAATTATGGAGAATAAGTAGATGCATAGCTCTCCAATATTCCTAGATGTACTGAAATGCAGCTATCATTGGTGACAATGCAGAATCATTATCTGGCAACATCAGTAACCTTGGGGGCAGAATTGTTTGCTTAGCTGAACTTTCTTTTTGGAATATGTGACTGCATCAGGAAAGTCCCTGGAAGAGCCAGATGTTGTTGAAGAAATGTGTAAAAATAGCTTGATGGTCTTGGTAGGGAAATGTAACCGATATGAGATGAAGTTGCACAAACCACATTTCATTTTATTGTGTGAAAAATAAATAACTCTTTGAAGAGTTCCTTAAAAGGACAGGGCAGGCACTATTAGGATTGCTTTAAATTGGGCAAGAAGCTTTCTCTGAGACCTGCTGCTGCTGCAGGTGATCAGGGTCCTGAACTCTTCATCACAAAACTTGCCCAACTCAGCAGGAAAGGACTGTCTTTGCAGTCTGCTGTTCATACACTTTGCTCATTTTCAGCAATTCCTTTATTAATATATGTTCAGCCAGTAGATATTTTCCTGCAGTGAACTTTGGTTAGTGAGCAAAAAGGCCTCATTTTTTTCCTGTCTCATAAGTCCCCTGGGAAGGGAGGAAAGCATGTCTGCTTCACATCAAGCCCTTCTGAAACAATTCCTTTACTGGATTAAGACCACACTGGAGAGAACTTCTGCAATAACCAAAACCAGAAGACACAAAGCTCCTCCACAAAGCTGCCTGTGCTTGGGAGAATTCAGTAGCACAGGGCTGATAGTCAGGTAGGATCTAGATCTATAAGACCGTAGTTATTTTGGTTTGATTCAAGTAAGGCCCCTGCTCAGAGTGTTTTTTAAAGAAGCCCTGCTAAACCGGGTAACAATATGGAAATGCAGTCCCAGGAGGGCCTCCTAATGGGGAGTTAATGCTGTACTTCTGTCATGACCTGTTCATATTGCAGGATCTTCCAGCTGAGGTGTCTGTGCTTATAAACAGAAACTCCATGTGTTCAAGGATTTTGATGAATTTTGTACTTTCTTTTGGTTTAAATGCTGCCACCACAATCACTCTGGCAATGTATACAGTAGTCAAGAATTGGAAAATTATTTTTTTTTCAGTTATGATTCTGCATAATCAATAAGAGAAGTCTTTTTCTTATTACCATAAGTAATAAGTAATAAAAATATTCTTTTGGAATCTTTACCTTGTAGGTACAGTGTGATTCATGCACACAGTAAAAAAACTCTCTATAAAAATAATACAAATGCAAGTCACTAAGTTTTTGTTTTGTTACTGTTTTCAACTTGGAGACTTATCTATGAAAACAATGTATAATTAAAAATACTGAATGTTGTGTCTGCAGCGATTTTTTTATCTAACTGCTTGAATTTTGTGTGCAACAGTTTCTGGAAAAGAATGTGTCATTGCTTACAACGAAGTTGTAACACTGTCTGTATTTTCAGATGTGCCAATCACATACCAAGCAGAAGGAAGCCGGCAAACGCTGAAGGTTTACTTCTACCTTGATGGTTACCATTTTGAACAGCTTCCACAGAGGCTGAAGAATGGAGGAGGGTTTAAAATCCACCCAGTACTTTTTTCACAAGGTAGCTTGAGGTTACATTCACCCTGCTCTGCTTTTTTCACTTAATAGCTAACTCTCTTTAAACTCCCTTTTATTTGCTCTGTCTTGAATCCTCTGTAGTTATAAGGGTACAATGCTTATATTTAGATGTTGTTTAATGTGGGCATTTATTGAGGACTTTGAATTAAAACTAGATTGAAGAAATTTGATTGAAGAAATTTGGATGTCTGTAATAAAAAATAGAGGCATGGTTATAAATTTCTAAATTTATGCCAGTTACGTGATTCCAGCCACAAAGAGTGAATCTCCATTTATCAATATTGTTTTGTTCTTTTTAGCCATTAATGGACAATAGTCAGACCATGAAACTCGCCCTTAAAAGCGTTTTGCTTTTCAAATGCTATCATAATCTTTTCCCATTACTTCATATTTGAGAACCAAGTTGTTATCCCCCTGAGAATTCTGTCTCCTGAAAATGTTATGAAGAGTTAAATAACATTCTCAGGCTTATGCAGTTATTGCTCTGCAAACATTACAAAGTGAGGAATGGTGGCGCTGATGCTCAGACTGTTCATAAATTACAGGCAGCCTGCATTAGCTGCAGTGTCATTACAGTCATCAGGAGCATGAAGTTTGCTTCACTGAGATGGTGAATGTGAGCTGCTGATTGCCTTGAGCCGCCTTTGATTTCACAGGGAGCTGAAAATACTCCATACCTTGTGAAAGGCTTCCAGGGTCTGTGTGGAATAGGCAGAAGTCAGGCATACAAATGAAGTTTTAGAGGGGAGCTTGGTCTCTCATAGACAAGGAGGATGTAAAAGGAAATAGTGCACAGAAATATAAATAAATAGCTGAACTTACTACAAAGTTAAAAAGCACAATTTTTATAAAAATAAGATCCTTGGAGTTTGATTTTTAAACAAACTAATGAAGACTTCATTGGTTTTCTTTTGGACAGGTTGATTTCAGTCATAGGGAAAAATAAGAACACTGAGCAGGAGGCAAATTTCAGTAGAGAAGACAAAAAAAGCACTTGAGAGAGAACAGAAAATACCTTGGTTCAGCTAAATTCCTGGAAATATTTTTTATTTTATTTTATTTTTTTTTTAGATTGGGGAGGGGATTCAGTGTGCTATGGGATTTATTTAGCAAAATTTTTTCCACTTCTGTTTCCAATAGCCAAAAAAGTTTGATTCTTAGGATAAACATCTCTGTAGTCAGCTAAAGGAAAAGGATATGGTTCCATTCAAGTGTTTACATCTGCTTAATATTTTTCAGTAGAATGGAAAATTTCTTCTTTCTTTATCATATCGAATTTCTTTAATTTTCAAGGATCATCCTCTAAAATATAGGACATCCATTGGACTCCAAGAATAAGTCCTGGATAAGTCTTTAAATCCTAGTGTTAAAATCATTATTTTGAGGTTTTTTTACCCCATTAATGAGTGGATTGGGATTCTATTTTTTACTTCTTTCCTATGAGGTTTGGCTGACCTGCCATCAAACTAACTCGGTAGATTCCCATCTGTAACTGAAATTTATTAGCTACTAATGTAGAAATCTTATTTAAATTTCTCTGTGAAGTGAATTTTTGCTCCCCCAATCTACATGTAAGCAAGTTGTTTCCTGCCTAAAATACAATGGTTTATGATATTTTCAAATGGAAAATTTAGAAAATCATGTTTTTAGAATACTTTGTTGAAGGCATAGTTCAGTGCACATCAGACTGTTTATCTCTGTGTTTCTCTATTCTGAGTGTTATAGCTCCATGCCTAAAATTACAGTCTACATATTTACATGATTGGCACTATAATATTTTTTGAAGTTCTTTATTGTTTACCCAGGCTATATTATCTATCCCTCCATTTGTAAAAAACAGTTGTGTTCAACCATGTACCCAAGTGTGTATACATTCAAAAGGATCTTGCTTTGCAGGACTGGGGCTGAGGATATTGAGATGTTGCTGTTGGCATTTAGATTGCTCTATTCCCAACATTAGACTTTAGATCTTGGCAATAAATTTAAAGACACGATTTAAAATGAAAATTCTGTTTCTTTAAAATTGTTACATAGTGTCTTAATTATATAGAGTTTAAAATTTTTTTATAGTTTTTCATAGAGTATTAGAGTAATTCAGATTGGGAGGGAGCTCAGGAGATCTCTATTCCAACCTCCCACTCATAACAGCAACAGCTGTGACATGAAACCAGGTGGCTTGGGTGTCTAACAAGTAGGATCTTGCAAGCACCCAGGGACAGAAACTGTGCAACCTCTTGAGCAGCCTTTTACTCTACTTCAGTGCCCTAATGGTGAAATGTTGGGTTTTTTTCTGTTGATTTGAAACGTCTGTAGTTTCAGTTTGTGTGGATTGTCTCGTTATGCTGCTTGTTCCCTTGTGAAGAGCCTGGCTCTTTATGTGGCCCTGCACTTGGGTGTAATCCACTGCTCGTCCCAGCTTGGCACTAGCTGCAAACTTGTCTTACCTCCTCCATGTCAGTGACAAAGACTCTGAACAACAGAGATACCTGTGATACACTGACAAAGATACCTGTGATGCTCTGCTTTTAGTGGGCCCCTGGGCAGACCGTGTCCCGTTACCTTTTGAGTCCACCCATTCTTCCAGGTTGCTTTCCCAGTCACCTATTCTATGCCTTCAGACCATAATATCCTATCTTGTATTGAGGAATGCCATAGAGGATGTTTTTGTAAGGAGAGCTTCCTTACAAAAGAACTTTCTAATATAGCAGGTAGAAAAATGTTAAACCCTTCAGAGAGGGCAGCGACGAAGCACACAGCATACGAGTCCCTGCCTGCACCTGTGAGCAGGGCCCCTCAGGGGCAGAACTCTGTGCTCCTGCCAGTCCTCACACATGACTGAGTTTCCTGGTTGGATAATCCAATTGAATAAAACCAACTTCATGCCAGTAAAATAAACAGTAGGGATTATCAATTCTGTTTGTGTTAACACGCTGCTATAAATGGAGTTCAGTGCATATTTTTGTTTGAGCTTTCTGGTGTGACTTCAAACCGAAGAAGAATCAAGTCTGACTGTTGAAACTTAATATTTTTTGCACAGAAGTAGAATTACAAACTGTGAAAGCACAGAAGGGGAGTGCAATTTGCATGTTCTTTTGCAATGAATGAATTATTTATTAACTGTTCATATTAAGCAATACAAGCAGAATTAATATTCTGTGTGCAGCTGAAGCTGTAAGGCAGCAGCATGTTTCCATGAAAACTCTGCTTATGGCTTGCATTTTCTGATAGGGTGATGAGTTCTTAGAATGTGTTTGGATTGCTAAAATGGCAGTGTTCCTAATTGTAAAGCCTTTAATGCTTATCCACAAAAAACCCCACGTATTTCACCAAGATTTGAGGTTTATGTTATACTGTGGTTGATGTCTTAATGTGAAGAACTTAATATTTCCAGTCCAAATTTTCATGAGAATCCTTTCATTGAAGTTTGTGTTTAGTCCTGAGTTCTTGTAGCAATATTCTTCCTTGGTTTGGTGAAATGAATGCAGCAAATGTCGACACAGAAGAGTATTTGACTTCACTTACCTTGAAAAGAAAATTCTGGGCCATTTCAGAGATTCAGCAAAATTTGCTTTACTTGATCTAGAAGAAAGTATTCACATTATCAGTGGGTATAACTAGAGGAATCTTAAGGTGAGGTGCTCCACACCACCCAGAATCTGGCTTCATGAGAAGTTATTAGGTCTCCCTCTGTGAAAGTTACCTTGATCCTTTATTTCCTCTACCCCAGCTCATTCTACCATTTTCTTCCAGGATATATCAAAATTAAACCCCACATTTGCATTCAAAAGGCAGGAATACTTTAATTAGAGCAAAGGAACTCAAATTTGTGCTGCCCTTTATAATTTCCACAGGGCAAGAAATATAATTTTTCTTGTAAATGGAATCTTTATGAGAGATCTGTATGAATTTGATGACATATGGAAAGAGCTCAGCAATTTGCAGAAGGGTCACAGCCTCAAGGTTAAAAAGTAATTCACTTGTGTGTGAACAAAACTACAAAGAAGGGAAATACTAAATATTTAATACCGATCTTTCTCTTTCCCACTCTCTCTTTCCACAGCCTTGGAGAGCATGGAAGGATACTATTACAGAGACAGTGTCTCAGTGGAAGAATTTCAAGCTCAGATTAATGCTGCCTCACTAGAAAAAGTCAAGCAGTATAACCAGAAACTACGGTGGGTAACAAACCAGCATTCCTGGAGTTAGCTTACAGAGTTCTGTTTTTCAATTCAGTTACTCTAACACAGCTTTAAACTGAAATGTGTTGTGTAGTGGTTGGCTTTTGGTTCATGATTGAATAAAATCCAAGATTCACAATTCTGAACTTTTCTGATTCCTGCACTGTTAAGTTACTTTTGCGAAAATTGTTTTCTCCTGAAAGTTTTAGCTGTAATTGCCTCCAGGTCGTTGTACTAATGCATATATAAAAGGAAAGGTCTACTTGATCACAAGTGTAGTTTCAGAGTTGCTACACATTATGATCTTATTTTATAGGCCATATTTCCCTAATTTCTACAGAATAGGACTTGAAAAATAATGTTCTTTTCCTGCTCTTTCTCCACCATACTAACGGGAATACAGATATATTTGGATACCTGCATCAGTGCTGACTATGGATTAGAGTGCATACTTGCCAGTATATGTAGAAATTATGCAGCTGTGTATTTCGGTACATATTTCATTAAGGAGTTGCACATAAAGACAGAATTTCTATTACACACACTAATCTATTAGTTTTGGTGTAAAGTAAGGAAAATGGGTACACAGATCACTCTTGTGTCTCACTGTGTCTGTGCAAAACACGTGTTTGAGTATTCTTACTTGCCATGTGAGTTGAAGAGTGCAAAGGGCTGTGATAAAACCATATCTATCCACTTCTAAAATTCTTGAATTGGGTGGAAATGTCATTTCACCAGGATGATTAGGCAGTTTATAAAAGCAGCAGAGAACAGGAGTTAAAAAAAGCTCAAGGACAATGGAGAAGGGGGAAGAAGATAAATGAGGGTCTCTTTGCAATTCCTTCACCTGTTGGTCCTCTCTCTGGAAGGTTTTCTTCACAGATCTTGAAAAATTATTCATCTTATTCATTATTAAATCACCAGGGTTTCTAGATTCTGTTTTAATCTAATACTGCTCTAGCAAAAGTGATTTTAAAGCCAGTTATATTCAGTGAGTATGGTATATTTGATTTTTTTTTGGTGACATCTCTGTCAGTGCACTTGTGTGTCAATGACAAAGGTATTTATGTATGTTTTCCATCTTATATTCACACTTCCTATTTGGGAAAAAAGTGCCTCTTGAGTATTTATGTGACAAGGCTTATGCTATAAATCAGTTTTACAGAGAACTTTGGTCATGCCAGTATTTGGTCTAGATGAAATCAGCTAGCGTTGGAAAGAGATTCTATCAGTTAGACAAGGCAAGACTTTGTGTAGGTTTCTTTTTTTTTATGAGTAGGACTAATTTAAACTCCCATGAAAATCCTTAAAATAACTTCTTCCTGACTCTATGCTGTAATGTTCCTTGACCTTGCTTACCTCATGGGTTGGGTCCTCCATTCCTGCTGTGGCTATAATGAGGTACGTTCCTCTTTACGGTGTTGTGACTCACGGCAAAGCTTCAAGGCCTAGTTTTGTAAGAAGTTACCATGAAAAACTTATCATTAACAAAAATTACCATGGGTATCCCTGCCCAGTCAGAAGAACGAGAGAAGAATTGGGGTTTTTTTCAGCTCTCTAACGTCTGACTAGAACATTCAGTAATTGATTTGTTTGCTTTCTGGTGAACTCTACCCATTTCTTAAGTGCAGCACAAACAGCTTCAGGAAGTAACTGACAAAATGTGAAGAGGAAAAACAGAAAAGCAGATGCTTCATTCTTGTTCTGCTATTTGCTAGCCTGTGTAGGTGTTTGGCCAGGAGAATCTAATGAAGTAACTACAGCAGCAAAAGATATTAACATTTGCTCTAAAGAAGAACAAAAAAATGAAATTGAATATTCCCTGGAACTTAGTCAAGTGCAATAATAATAAAGCTCTTCACGTGGAAGAAATCCTCTGTGCAGCACCTCTTAATCAGTAATAAAATAAGTAATTCGAGACACAATCCATAAGCCATTATTTCTCCATAGAAAAGGAGTGTTCTGCTTGCTTGTTAGATGACCATCTGATGACCATTTTGTAATCCTTCCATCACTACAGCAGCCAAAAACAAGTGGGAGCAACAGTTATGGAAAAAGTAGTGGGAGAAGAAGAGCATGGGGACTGGTGGGAAAGAAAGCAATGTTTGGCAGTGACACTGTAGCCAAGGCATCCATCGATGAGAACTCAGGAAACAATTTCAGCTTCTCTTATTCCTGATGCATTGAGTTAATAATGCTCCAATAATAAAGTGAAATAAAAGAGACACCTTAGTTGATTATGGTCCCAGTTGCAAACAGAGATGTTGGCCTAGCTTGGTATGTACCAAGCAGGAGAGTAAATTAAAAAATGAGTAGTATCTTTGCTCAGCTACTTCTTAATTTCTTGTAGTAAAGTCTTGTTAAAGTTTTAGTACATAGAATATTTTTGGGTGACGGATCTCATACCAATGTGTGTTTTAAAAAGATTAATATACAGATTATTTATTTGAATTAATCAAAAGGTATTGTAGGAGGTTTTTTTAGTGGATTTCAGGAAGGATAGCCATTCACTCAGGAAGCTGAACCTTTGCTTTCATTGCATTTGTAACTTTGGAACTCTGACCAGCTTTTCCACAGCATCAGAACTGATGCAATAAATCCAGGTGAAAATTGTCCTCCTTGACACTGATTTGAGCATCATAAGAGCTTCTGTCTTTCATGGTTCTTGCTTTGAGGCCTTTGCAAATACTACCTCAGCTATGAAATAGTGATTGATAAGATTATCATTTTTATGAGACTGTATGAAAGACAGCTGAAAATTGGTTGTAGAATTTCATGCTTATTTGGAATGGAGGAAATGTCCCTCCATCTTCTGTAATGGACTTACCCCTAGCTATGTGAATCTTATTTATAATATAACAGAACTTTTGTTCTAAGATAATCTCAAGTTGAGTTCTTCTACAATTCCTGAGGCAACATCCTCTACACCAGCAGTATGTAGGAAGTGCTTTATTGAAATAAAGATGTTATTTATAGAAAACCAACAAAACAACCAGCACCTAGTTTATGAAATTTCAATCTGCTGAGAAATTTTCAGCATCTAACCCACAATTATTTTTAATCATCCTGGGTTTTTATTTTTTCAAATTGTGCTTATAGTTCACCAATTTGATTTCTGTGACACTGATAAGGGAAATAAAGTTATGTTCAAATTCTGTTTGAGAACTGAGCTGGTGCTAGTAGTTGCCAGCAATGTAAATTGAACCCAATCAAATTGTTTGCTAATGAGAAACATTCAGAACATCCAAGTGAAAGTAACTAGGTCAGCAGAGATTTTCAAGATCTTTATTACTCTGTGTTTGATAGCTCAGCAGTTGTCTTCTAATTTAGAAGCAGACTAAAAAGAACCTGTATATCTGACCACTGTGGAGGTCAGTGTTGAGACCTTTCTATATTTTCCTTCCTCCTCCTACTTGTCCCTGTCTCCCTCCTTCGGCACTCCTTGACTTTCAAACAGGCTTTTTTTCATCCTGAATCAATCCTTTTGCTGTTACCGATACCAGACATTATTTTGCTTCAACAGTGCAGGACAGAATCATGTTCAAATCCTTAACTACTTCAAATGCTGATAGGAGTAACAAAATCTCATAAATGCAGTATTTTTACTCAAACTGCTTGGTTTAAGTATTGTCTTTCAAGTCTTGAGTCATGTAATCGTAAAAATATGAGGGTAAACTTAAAGCAGTAATGCTTCAAAATGACAATTTAAGAATTATTTGTTTAAAATACATTCTGTCTTTTGAATATGGTCTTTATAACTGGTAAAGGTCTATTTCATGCAGTATGCTAGCTATTACTGCATTGCATAGAAATAAATCTTATGATCCTTGCTGTGATGGTCAGACTGATTGTGATGCAAGCCTGTTGGAAGCTGGGACAGACCCTGACAGACAGGTTAGCTGCATGGCCATAGCTCAGCCAATCTTTGGACTGAGCAGTGACTTCAAAGTAAAATATTTAGTTGGATATGAGAACAGCTTTAATCCTTAGAGAAATAGGGTTTGGGGTTAGCTTCCTGCAAAAAGTAAGCCATTTTTGCAAATGGACTTTCAGTGTCAGAATGAAAACTTCTGTAATGTTTGTTCATGTTATCTTAGATTTGGACTTGCTGGCCCAGGATGGGGATTTGAGTGTGCCATAGGAAGTTTGCTCTTTCAGTCTACTTATCTCCATATCTGACATTTTATCAGATTAATCTTTCTTTTGCTGGTGGTGATGTTTTTTTGTTTTTTTTTTTTTTTCCTTGTAGTGTGAATTCTCATTCTGGGCAAAAGCTGTCCCTCCTATGACATTCTATTAAAATGCAGTTTTTCTACAGGTGCTTAATCAGAAAAGCCCAAGCACATCTATAGCTTTTAGAGGTTTTTGTTCCTGAATACATCTGTACACATAAGGGATGTATCACAAAGGCAGAGAGGTTGTTCAGGGCACAGGTCATTCAGCAGGGTGCAGGGCTGTGGCTGTACCAAACCTACTTCCACCTTCTGTGTCTCTGCAGTGTGCTTTGCTTTCATTGTTAACTGCAAGAGCAAACTACGGTGGTCTATGGGTGCTGAAAACTGCACATTAATACATGTGCTTGGATTCCAAAACTGTCTATGCAGATAATTTTTGGCTAATAGGAAATTAGAGAAATTAATGACTTTTCGATAGATGAACACTTTTAATGCTTCTTCAAAAATGTATGCTCCCATTTACACATCTAAACACCTTCAAAATTGCTTTTCTGATGTTATGGTGTCTAGGATTGGGAATGTACAGAGGAAATGAGAAAAATAATAGATGAAGGTGAGGTCAGGAGGGTTCTGCTTTTCCATTAATTTTTTCTTATCCTCAGCATGGCACTTTCTTGTGACACCCCTGATTGTATGATGACCCAGTTCTTTGCTCCAAAGATAGGATCACGCTGTGGGAAAGACAGCTGAGGGTTGCTGTACATCCCCACCACTGGTGTGGGTGCTAATTACCACTGTGTAGTAATTAACTCGCCTGTGCATCAATAGAGAAAGAAAGTCTGGAAAAAATGTTCCTTCCTTCCTTCCTGCCTGCCTACCATTCTGTGTGATTTGGAACTATTCTTTGAAGTCAGCTGTGTCCAGGGTTATTGGCAGCTACTTCTCTAGTCTGTTGTACAACCATAATAGAAGAAAAATTACAGCAAGCAGTAAAGGGAAAAAATGTGGAATTTTTTTTTTTAATTTTGGGGTTTTTAAATTTGGGGTTTAAATTTGGGGTTTTTTTTGGAGTCTGTTATGCTAAGGAAGCCTTTCTTGGATATCGTTTTAGGAGGTAAATGCAAGTCTGTTATGCTAAGGAAGCAATTATAATCACTGAATCTAATGACAAATGATTCAGCTAACTACCCTCATTACATTGAATGTCTGATTACATCGAATGTAATATTTGTCATTTTATAGAGTTTCATTTACAATGTAACTTTGAACAATTTTTCTGTCTGAAGCCTCCTGTATTTATTTTATGTCATAAGTAATCCTCCACAGAGCAATGGCAAATTTAATTGAATTCGTTCTTCAGGGATGTTACAATTCATGAGGTTTTCATGTTGTTGGGTTTTCTTGTTTCTTTTAATTTTCAGAAAGATAAGAAAAGGAAATGATTTCTGCCTCTAGAATATCTGCAAATGTGGAACAAAATCTGTCTGAGGAATGTAACATCTTTTTTATTTATACACACACGTATACATGCACAGCAGCCTCTCAAGCTGCAGGCTCCTTGGCAGGACAATATTTTCCATATCCTGTATAATTTAGTCAAGGCAGAAAATAGATGTGGTGGCACTCATGCCTTCAGGCTGAACTAAAATTCTCTAATAGTTGCTTTGCTATAAATGAGTTACAATGACATAATGTATCCACTTAAAGGTAGTTAATTACTATGAAAGAAAGAAATTGTCTCTGAAACAAAATGCTGAAGCCTCAAGGCAATACCTGCATTATCAAAAAGGCTAGATCGTATATCAATTCCTGTAGTAAACACATTAAAATCCACCTTAAGGCTGACAGACTCCTAGCCCCACTGTTTCCAGTGGATAACTTTGCCAAAGCAAATGCTCAAGTGGTCAAGAATCTTGTGTTGCTGGTCCTTGTGCTGCTCTTGTCCTGTGATGGGTCTTTCCTTCATGTCTGTTCAGTTCAGTGAGCCACATGTTAATGAGTAACTAACAGTTTGCCATCAAATTTAGAAGGGTGACATGAGGAGAGTTACAGGTTTCAGAGAGTGATTCTGTAATAATATTTTCTTTTTGTCACAGTGAATTATTTCTAAATCACACTGAAAAACTGCTTTCCTGTGTTCAATACTACCTGTTTGGTACACAGCTTTGAGTTCAAAACAGCAGCAGTAAAGCTGGACTACAATACTACACAGACAAATTTATAATGTATTTTATATTAATATAAACATTGGAAATCTAATGACTCTTAGATTTTTAAGATGTGGTTGCAAATGTCTACAAATTTGTGACATAAGTCTCTCTAAATGCAGACTCCTAATGAAAGAGAATTTGAAAATTAAGCATTCACTCTGAAGGATATAGCAGAGAAATAACAGCTAAGTTTGTCTCCTGATGAACTTAGTGAGGAGTACTTTAGATAGAACAGAAATTAAGATTCATTGCATCTAAGTGAAGCAAGACCAGAGAGAGAATAGAGTGATCCTGGGAAAAGTAAATTAAATTTGTCTAGCTGGTATAAAAGATATTACCAGATGGCTTGAATTTAGGTTTGGGACTTTTTTTTCCCCCTTTTCCATGCTGTGCTCATTCTGTGAATATAAATTAATTGTTTCTTTGGACTTTTGACAGAATTGGATCAGTGTTTGTGATCGGTAGTGTTCTGTAATTGAAAATTATGAGTCTTGGTAGATTATATGTGCTGACTCTTTACTTACTGAGGTGAACATCAGGTTCATTCTGCTTTCTTTATCTGCTGCAAGCACAGAGACTGTGTATCTGCAGTGATCAGAGGCAGAGCCTTTTCTTTCACCCCTGGTCACTGACAGGAATCCAGCCCAAGCCTGCAGTAGTTGAAACCTTAACCACATGATGAATATTTGGCATGTTGTCACTTTTAACAGTGTATTCCATGTCTGGAATATCAGGAGTAAAAAAGGAGACATCCATTGTCTGAAGGAGAAATATGGAAGCAATTATTTAGCATTACTTTGTTCAGTGTGGATTTGGTTGTTTTGACAGTGATGGGAGAAGCAGGAGGGCAGCTGTAACTACTCTGTGGTGGAAGAACTTCCCTTTCACATCACAAATAGGATGGTTTCAAGAGCTCTTGGATGTAGGTAGAGACACCGGAGACTAAATTCTGGAAACCAGGTGAAAAGTGGGAAGTGTTATATAGAGAAAATAGGATCTTTTTTTCCTTTTTTATTTTCTTTTGTAATCCATGACTTTCTGTCTTCACATTTCTATGCTCACATTTATGTTATCCTCTACTTTTGTGTTTACAAAGTTTTAAGAGTAGGGCTGTGAAAGGCCTGCTTTGAAGGCAGGACTGTTGCTCTGCAAGCATTCTCCTCTGTTTTTACCTCAGATACTTGGGCTCATTCTGGTGCCAATTGCTCAATATACCTCAATATACCTTACTCATAGGCTGAAGATAGTTTACACTGGTGGGAGACCAGTAGTTTAGCCAGATGCTGCAGTCCTGCAAGAAAATGAGGAGCATTATGAAAATTCCTCCCCTTAGTTTAAGAGTCTAGTTTCTTGGGAGTTTGGTTTTCAAGAGTTGAAAGTCTATGGCCCCACTATACTCCCAATCTAGTCCACTAAAGCAGATGGTTGCCAAGGAAGCCCTTAAGTTTCATTTCTTGAAATTTTCTTACTATCCCTCTCCACCTGTAAGTATTTAAATACATTACTAAACCTGATTAATTTTTTCTCTTTATTATGTATTTTTCTTGTCTTGCCATACAGTCACATCCCCTTCATCAAAGCCTACACTATTTCCCCTACACTATAGAGGGAAATAATAATTGTCCTGTTTTCAGCCAGGACAGGGTTAATTTTTGCAGTAGCCATTTCTGTTATGGCTAGGAGATTGTTCTATACCAGCTTACATCATGGCCAGGGGCAGGGGAAGGAGTCTCTTCCAAGGAGAAGAGGTTCCTCCTGGTGAAGCAAATGTGGTGCTGGTCCTGAGCCAGGTGGCATGGCTGTGGCCAGAGTGTGGGCTCCACAGAGAGCATTTTTGTGTGGGAATCACTCTGTACAATCAAGCTTTTGTACACTTTTGTCACCAATATTGTTACTCTTACTGTTTGTTTTCTTGCCCCACTGCTGTTTCTAGTAAATTGTTTTTATCTCAACCTGTGATCTTTACCTTTTGTGCCTTCAATTCCCCTCTTCAGCCTGCTGCAGGGGAAGAGGGAGTGAATAATGGTGCATGGCTTGGAGTAATTTCAGAGGGAAGATTAAATTGGAGAATACCATTCCTAAACCATGACATCAGTAGGGACAGTCAAAAGTTGGTTTGCCACTTTGTGATGGGGGTAAGCCAGGAATCATGGAATTATTTAGGTTTGGAAAAGACCTTTAAGATTGAGTCCAACTGTTAACCCAGCACTGCCAAGCCCACCACTAAACCATGTCCTTGAGTGCTGTATCGACACCTCTTGAAGACCTCCAGGGACAGTGACTCAACCATGTCCCTGGGCAACCTGTCCCAGTGCTTGACAACCCATTCAGTGAAGAAATTTTTCCTAATAAACAATCCAATCCTCCCCTGGCACAATTTGAGGCCATTTGTTCTATCACTTTTTATGTGGCAGCAGAGGCCAACCCCCACCTCTTTACAAGAACAATAAGGTCTCCCCAGAGCCTCCTTTTCTTCAGGCTAAACAAGCTCCCAGCTCCCTCAGCTGCTCCTTATAAGACTTGTGCTCCAGGCCTTTCTCCATCTTCATTGCCCTTCCCTGGACACGATCCAGCACCACAAAGTCTTCCTTGTAGTGAGGGCCCCAAAACTGAAGACAGGATTCGAGGTGTGGCCTCACCAGTGCTGAGTACAGGGGTGTGAGGACCTTACCAAAGGGTAGGGCTTACTGAGTTGCTTACTCATGAAATGTAAGTCACACATGGTACTAAAATTTTCCATTCTGCACTTCAGTTTTCACAATAGTTGTTAGAGGTCAAAATATTCCTGTATAGGCTTTTTGACAATTTAAAATCATTGTACTGTCATGAAGCTTTTCAGTTGTTGAAATTAAACCTTTCTGTAACTACTCAGGATGCTGGTGACACTGTACTTAGGATTGTATTGCTGAAAGATGCTAGGAGACATGATTTAAAATTGCTGAGTCTTAGCATGGATTGAGAAGGTAATTAAACCTGGTAATTTATAATTTATTGAGATTTGCCATTTAGTGGAAATAATACATGAAGTGATTTGCCGTAATAGAAAATGGATACATTTACTACAGAAAACATTGAATTTTTACATATATGTTATATGTGTATAAATGTATTTTAAAATGTCTGTGTATAAATATATATATATTCACATAAATATACAATAAGCATGTTATACACACTCTCATCTGTGTTGTTAAAAACTAGATGGCAGAACATAGAATTGTTATTAAAGAAATACAAAAGTACGTGTGCACATAGATGCAAAAATACAGAGATAGTGCTTATCTGTGTCATAAATATGGGCTTTTTAGTTTGAGCAGAAGAAAATAATTAGGGATTCCCATGCTTCCCTACTCCACACCTCTGGTCTCATGTGTCCTTTCTCAGGTTGCTGACTGTGCTTTTCTACATGGTCTTGAATATCTTGTGACAGAGGGATAAAAAATCTAGTAGAATTAAGATCTATTTACATGCTTCTGTTGAGGACAATTTGTGTTTGCCAGAGTGGTGTGGAAATAAAAACCTAAATTCTTGTGTGCTATAACATCAAGGCAAAACCTTTCTAGAGCAGAACCATCAACTTGGTGGTATTTAATGCCATAACCTAGTTAACTCCCCCTCTCCAATTATTTCTTTACCATCCTTGTATTTTGAAGAAAAGATTAACAATGCCTAGGATAACTCTATGGGCTTTACTTGCACAAGAAATTGGGAATAAACACTCGGATTTGCTTGAATTATCTTTCTGTTCAAAATAACTCAGAAGTGTGTGTCTCTACAGCTCTGAAACCTTCTTAGGGTTCTATTTGCAAAATTTCAATTTTCAGGACTTTATACATGTCTGTGTCAGTTTTGGAGGGTATCCTGTAAAATGCTTCACTAAGAAAACATCAGTACTTCTGTGTTTCCTTTGTACTCAGGTTCTGGGAAGACAGCTTGGGAAAGCATTTATCTTGTGAGAGATTTCTCTTTTTGAACCCTAAGATGTTTGCTACCTTATCCCAGTGTTAGTTTTCCCTGAGATACTTGTCCCTATTATTTGACATTGCTACATAGGGGATATCTTACAAAAGTCGAACACAGCAATAATCCTCAGTAGATTTATTGTCTATTGGATTATCTACCTTTTTTTTTTTTTTTTCTAAGGAAGGTTTTTCTGTTGGATCTTAGAGAAATTGCAAGGTTTTAAAAGCTAAACTAACATCACATTTGGAGACAAAGAACTATGATTTCATACTGAATCATTTCAAATGGATTAGAAAATATTGTCCAAATTGGGCACCATGCCAAGATTGCCATTAACTTTTCCCATAAAATATGATTAAGGACCTTAACAAGCATTTAGTAATTAAGTGAAGTGCTTTTGAAATTTATATGCTGTCCACAGGTTGTCATGTTCTGTAAAATACTGAAGATGGTTCTTATGAAAAGCAATAAAAATAAAGCACTTGAGAAACATCTGGAGTGTTATCTGATGGGGAAGGAATAGTTTCACTTGTAACAGGATATTTTGATATTTAAAATGAATGTTGTGTATAGTTGATTTTTTTGTTTGGGTTTTTTTAGGTTTGTGAATAATTGCCTAAATTAATGGAGTAATTCTTATAACCATATATCCCGTTCTGGTGTTTGTGTTGCTTCATTTTATACTGAGCTAATTATTTTCCATGTACTCCATTAATTAGCGTACTGTTCCTTATTTGGTTTCTGGTTTCATTTAATGCAGACGAATTTGCTGGAATAACAGTCCAAAGAGATGGGATTGCTGAACAGTCTCTGCATGAAGCAGATTTTCCTATTGTATGGCAGGAAAAAGCAGTATAGGCTTTCAGTCTGATAATTTTCTGTGGAGAGCAGGGTGAGGCTTTGTTTTGTAGCTTTGCTAACAGAGAGAAAAGGTTGGTCTGTTGCTGCTGAGGTAGCTTTTATTTGCTGTGGCCACTCGAAGTGATTTATGAGTAATTTTCTCTACAAACCTCTTTTGCTCAGTAGTCCAGCTTCCTTTGACACAGACTGCATTGTGGATCATGCAACAGGCTTAATGGAATAATAGGACTAGATTAGCTAGTGTGCTTTCTGAGGGAATTAGTTCAAACATTAAATTTGGGAGAAGTTGTTTTTCAAAATTAAAAACAACAAACAAATAAAAGGTGGATGTACTTTTTTATCAACTCAATTATTCCAGATTATTGAAGAGTAACAGGTATTCAGATCTGCAGTCTGCACCCCTGCCATGCAAGTGGGCAAATATAGGACTTCTCTCCTAGATTTAATGATAAAAGAGGGAGCAATTTTTAACCTTGTGTACTACATGAATCAGTGCTTTAATGAATGGGGTTCACCTGATCCTCTTGTTTGAGTGTTAGGATGCAGGGGGACAATATTTTTCAGTGGGTTTTTTTTTTTTTTCATATTACAGAGCAACTGAAATTTGACTGCCACACTCCTTAGTTCCAGCCTGGGTTGTGGCTCACTTGTGCCCTTTAATCAGGTCTGTGCCTTCAGCACACAGTGGAGCTAGATCACAGTGATACCCTGAGGCTGTCACTGGAGAATCTCTTTTTTTTTCCCCCTATATGTTCCACAGTTCAGTTGGGTTTCTCTTGTTCTGTTTCATTTAAATGTTGCCCAGAGTTTCTGCATTGGTTGCTGTTGCCTGGTTCTCACTGGTAGGTAGGGAGGCCTACCAAATATTTCTATTCTCAGCTGCTGCAGGAAATTCTGGGAGCTTTACAATCAGCAGAATGAGTTTTGTGATCAGAGAAACATGGAATGGTTTGGGTTAGACAACCTTTCAAGATCACCTGGTCCAACTTCACTGCTGTGACAGGGACAGACACTTAAGTGTTGCTGCAGAGGCAATAAAACGTGTGATCTTATCACAAAGATATGTATGATATTTACTCTACCTAGGAGATGTTTAACGATAGCTCCTCTGTGGTGACCAATTAAGTTAAGTTGGAAAAATTAAATTAAGATATAAGTTGGGAAGTTAAAAATTCCTCTAGGGCTCCTGAATTGAAGAAGACATGTATAATGCATATTTGTCCCCTGCACGGTTTCTGCTTTATTTTTCTTTTTATATAATGAACATGTATGTGTTTCCTCTGTCAGTACTGTGTTTCATATTGGGGATTCTGTTTTTATGTTTCTGCACTTACATACAGCAAATAAAAAAAAGCTTGTAGAATGTGAAGCTCAGGCACTTTTTGTATGCCAGTTTCCTCAAAGTCACTTTTGAAATCTATACAGTTGCCACAGATCTTTTCATGGGTAGCTTTGTTGAAAGTCACTTTCAGATCCTGTTTTTTTCTGATAACTAGATGTTAAAATTTTGCACTGTACTGTCAAAGGACAGAGGGACAGTTTTTGTCTCCAGAACAAAAAAAAAAATGTTCCTTATTGTTTTAAAGGAAGGAGTGATAGTGCCTGTTTATTATTATGTTACTCCTTGACCCTCTCTTACCATAAGGTAAAAAGCCCTCCAACCTTAGGATGGTGTCTAAGAATAGTTCCTTGTAGAAATTTTGTTCAGGACTTGAAACAATTAGTTTTTGCCTTACTCTGTCTGTTTGTTCTTTCAGGGCATTCTACCTGGACAAGTCAAACTTGCCTCCAAATTCAACTTCTAAAGCAGCTTATATAGATAAGGTAAATAAAAATGTTAAGTGCCTAATTAAACTCTGCATGTTACATGCTGTGTTACTGAGACCTTCTTTATTCCATCAAAAACTGCATTGTTTAAAGCTGGGGGGAGAGGGGCAGGGAAAGGAAGAGCTCTCTTCCAGTATTTTGTTCCATCTGCATTTTTTGGGTAAGTAGTGGCAAAATGATTCTGTATTAAAAGGTGTAGCAGGGGTGTATCTATGTTTGAGAAGAGTTTTAGTCACTGTCCTTTTTCAGTGTGCTTTCAGAGCAATGTAGCTTCTCTAGGAGCATGAGGGGTAGGACAGGTGCAGTTAGACACCTTTGTTCTGAAAGCTGGGAGTGCTTTTCCAAATTAAATACTCCTCCAGCATCCTGCTCAGAAGGCTTTCTTCTGAATCTTCTCATTTAGGTTTTCTTCAAATGCTTTCATCTGTCTTTAAACCTCTGTGGCTGAGAGATCCCAGGGACTATAATAATTCATTTAATGCTTTCTTCTCCCATTGCAGAGTTAATTCCCATATTGCACCCCAGTAGGGGGAATAAAGAAATTTCTGGGGTCTTACCTACCAAAGTGGTTGAGCTACTGTGGCTTAAGAAACAATAGTGCTCATCAGCTGAGCCCTATGACAGACTAAAGTTCTATGTCAGCATCATCCAGCACCAGTGTCAACAGACTGGTAGTTCCAGTTCCTTGGATCCATGCAGGGCTGCACACAAGGAAAGGACATTTGCTACTCCTTCCCTGGGGAGTCAGCAACTTGCCTAGCAGTCACAGGTGCAGCAGGGCATATTTAGCTGTGAGGGAAGTGAGAGCTTGTTACCCCTAAACCTGTTCCCTATCTACTTCAGCAAAAAGTTCAAGGGCAAGAGAAAAGCATCTCATAATCCACAACTGACCAAGGGATGCTAGGTTAAGCTAATGGATTTATTTTGCAACTGGACCAAACCAAGAGTGAGTGCATGATCCATTTTTGGCTGCGCCTTTCACTTTATTGTCCATAGCTCTGCATTAGTAGATGATACCAGTCACCTAAACCACGTTAAATCTGTTTATAGCCAGTTTAATATATGCTATTTTTTATAGCTGATTTTCTTGACATCTATGCTTTTCAATGAAGTAACTATCATAGGACCAAGTGAGGCTGCCATTTCTCTACTAGTTAAAACTGTTCTTGGGGAATTAATCTGTCTTTCAAAAGATTAATTCTTTGAGTAGCATGGGGGTTTGTTGGAATCTTTAAGGGTTTCTGGAATACAGAGAAGTGGGAATTTGGAATTAAGTGGTCTGAAAATTTGTGTTGTGAACATCTCATTTACACAAAGCACCATGAGATACTGTCTTTCATTGCTAGAACACTTTTGAAGGCTCCTCATCTGACACAAGCTTTTCACTTGAAAGCTGCCTTCTTTACTTCATTCGTTCTTAGTACAGTAATGCTGGGATTAAGTCTTGCTACAAAGTTAACTGTTCTTGCTTTGTAGTATATTTTTGTCACATCTGTTACTTTTTATTTTTTGTTGTTAGGATTAGGAATAAGACATCTGATAAATAAAGGACAGTCTTGTCATAAATGTAAGCTGATTTTCTCAGCAAGTAATTAACAAGTCTTGGTATCTTCCTTTATATGTGTAAAGTTGGAGGTTGCCTCTTTTTGGCTTTCCTTGTTTTCCCAGTCCATTAATGGACACAGCACTAATGGATCAATTGAGTCTATAGAAGTGAAAAATACTTCATGCATAAGCAGGACTGGGAATGAAACAGTTGGTTTCTGAAGAACTGAAAAGCTTCAGGAAGTTGTCATATGTGGTGTAACAGAAGACTCCGCATTTTGTATTTATGGCATGGAATTTGGCTTTCGCAGCCAGACCTGGTGTTCTACCTGCATCTCGATGACCTACTCTGTTCGAGTATTTCCTGTGCTCTCAGGAGCAAACATGCAAATCCCTCTCTCCCTGTCTTGCAGCTGATGAGGCCTCTCAATTG
>VYXF01006995.1:408416-421839 GCA_013397295.1 Polioptila caerulea
TAAGTGCCTAATTAAACTCTGCATGTTACATGCTGTGTTACTGAGACCTTCTTTATTCCATCAAAAACTGCATTGTTTAAAGCTGGGGGGAGAGGGGCAGGGAAAGGAAGAGCTCTCTTCCAGTATTTTGTTCCATCTGCATTTTTTGGGTAAGTAGTGGCAAAATGATTCTGTATTAAAAGGTGTAGCAGGGGTGTATCTATGTTTGAGAAGAGTTTTAGTCACTGTCCTTTTTCAGTGTGCTTTCAGAGCAATATAGCTTCTCTAGGAGCATGAGGGGTAGGACAGGTGCAGTTAGACACCTTTGTTCTGAAAGCTGGGAGTGCTTTTCCAAATTAAATACTCCTCCAGCATCCTGCTCAGAAGGCTTTCTTCTGAATCTTCTCATTTAGGCTTTCTTCAAATGCTTTCATCTGTCTTTAAACCTCTGTGGCTGAGAGATCCCAGGGACTATAATAATTCATTTAATGCTTTCTTCTCCCATTGCAGAGTTAATTCCCATATTGCACCCCAGTAGGGGGAATAAAGAAATTTCTGGGGTCTTACCTACCAAAGTGGTTGAGCTACTGTGGCTTAAGAAACAATAGTGCTCATCAGCTGAGCCCTATGACAGACTAAAGTTCTATGTCAGCATCATCCAGCACCAGTGTCAACAGACTGGTAGTTACAGTTCCTTGGATCCATGCAGGGCTGCACACAAGGAAAGGACATTTGCTACTCCTTCCCTGGGGAGTCAGCAACTTGCCTAGCAGTCACAGGTGCAGCAGGGCATATTTAGCTGTGAGCTTGTTACCCCTAAACCTGTTCCCTATCTACTTCAGCAAAAAGTTCAAGGGCAAGAGAAAAGCATCTCATAATCCACAACTGACCAAGGGATGCTAGGTTAAGCTAATGGATTTATTTTGCAACTGGACCAAACCAAGAGTGAGTGCATGATCCATTTTTGGCTGCGCCTTTCACTTTATTGTCCATAGCTCTGCATTAGTAGATGATACCAGTCACCTAAACCACGTTAAATCTGTTTATAGCCAGTTTAATATATGCTATTTTTTATAGCTGATTTTCTTGACATCTATGCTTTTCAATGAAGTAACTATCATAGGACCAAGTGAGGCTGCCATTTCTCTACTAGTTAAAACTGTTCTTGGGGAATTAATCTGTCTTTCAAAAGATTAATTCTTTGAGTAGCATGGGGGTTTGTTGGAATCTTTAAGGGTTTCTGGAATACAGAGAAGTGGGAATTTGGAATTAAGTGGTCTGAAAATTTGTGTTGTGAACATCTCATTTACACAAAGCACCATGAGATACTGTCTTTCATTGCTAGAACACTTTTGAAGGCTCCTCATCTGACACAAGCTTTTCACTTGAAAGCTGCCTTCTTTACTTCATTCGTTCTTAGTACAGTAATGCTGGGATTAAGTCTTGCTACAAAGTTAACTGTTCTTGCTTTGTAGTATATTTTTGTCACATCTGTTACTTTTTATTTTTTGTTGTTAGGATTAGGAATAAGACATCTGATAAATAAAGGACAGTCTTGTCATAAATGTAAGCTGATTTTCTCAGCAAGTAATTAACAAGTCTTGGTATCTTCCTTTATATGTGTAAAGTTGGAGGTTGCCTCTTTTTGGCTTTCCTTGTTTTCCCAGTCCATTAATGGACACAGCACTAATGGATCAATTGAGTCTATAGAAGTGAAAAATACTTCATGCATAAGCAGGACTGGGAATGAAACAGTTGGTTTCTGAAGAACTGAAAAGCTTCAGGAAGTTGTCATATGTGGTGTAACAGAAGACTCCGCATTTTGTATTTATGGCATGGAATTTGGCTTTCGCAGCCAGACCTGGTGTTCTACCTGCATCTCGATGACCAACTCTGTTCGAGTATTTCCTGTGCTCTCAGGAGCAAACATGCAAATCCCTCTCTCCCTGTCTTGCAGCTGATGAGGCCTCTCAATTGCTCGGATGAGCTGTACCGGCTGATAGGGTCCTTCATCCGCTCCAAGCGCACGGCTGCCTGCGCATTCACCGCCTGCAGCGCTTCCGGCGTCGGATTGCTCTCGGTGGCATCTGAGCTCTGCAGCAGGCTCGGAGCTTGTCACATCATTATGTGCAACAGCGGAGTTCACCGGTATGGCAAGGGTTTTTTCCCCTCCTTTTGTTGCAGTCAGTCACTCTGTCTCTGCAGTTTGGAGGCTGCTGCTCTTTTAGGGATGGATCTTACACTAAATATCTAATGTCTTACATGAAATAGAGAGTGCACTCAAAACATCTGTGGTGAAATTCTAGAACTGTGCTTGCAGTGATTGACTGAAATGAACAGTACAATTTTTTTGGTTTGTGAAATAATGAGATTGTTCCTCATTCAAGTCAGTAAAAGGCAGAAATCTTAATTGCTAAAGTAGAAAGAGGAATGTTACCTAGATAATAAGAAATATTATAGCAAACTCTTAATACAGGCAAGAAATGCTGAAATTTGTATATAACTTTGTGTGGTACGGGGAATAACAGTAGAGCTTGATTCAAAGGAAAAAGATTAAACATAAGACACATATATCTTTGCAGGTACACCTTATGATAATGAGAGGTTCAGCCTGAAGGACAGTTGATGTGTTTAATACAATACCAAAAAAATAGACTGACCCAAAGTCAACTGAACTTTGTCATCAACTCTAAGAGATTTTAATAAAAAATATATATACGACAATAGCATCATCACAGAGCTCTCTAGTGCTTAATCATATCTGTCATGGACAGCAATATATTTATGCTCCAGCAGGGGAGATGACAATTTTTTGGGACAGTGTACCAAAAAAGCAGGGACTAAAATTGGAGAGGGGTAAAAACCGCAACAAACAAAATAATTAACATAACAAATAATCCAATACTAAAAATACAATCTTTTCATAAGAATTCCAAGCTGTAGATCAGGGGTAGCAGTATGTTAAAAATGCTGCTTAGTTTCTGATCTATGCAAGTCCTTATTTTAGCAGACTTGGTTATCAATATCTTGTGCTAGAATGAGCATTACTTTATCCTCATTTTAAGTAATATCCTTTCTTCCAAAGAGTTTTGAGAAGGGGAGAAGAAAAAAGGCAATTGCAACATAAGCTGCAATGCAGATTATCAGGCATGAAAAAAAGGGAAAAGCTCCATATACAGCAAAAAAAATTAAGTTGTAAAAAGACAGTGTTTGCTATTAGAGAGTTGGCAACAGAGTATTTGTAATACTTTCTGTCAATGATACAAGTGTACATAACATACTGCATACTGTACTTCATTTTAGGGAATAGCAGGAAAAAGCTTTGTTATGTAACCCTAGTCACTATATCAGATGAAGATGCAAATACTATAGAGCATGGGCTGTCGTGACACTGTTGTTTCAGAAGATCATGAGCTATACAGCTTTTCTCCTTGTCTTGCTTTCTGTTTCATGTCTTATGTGATCAGAAAAGGCTTCAGGCATCATTCTGACGGGTTTCTTTAAGTTGAAAAAACTGCCTCTGGGTTTGATCACCATTTCATGAATTTGTCAGTACACTTGTGGCAAAAATTCTGATAGTTTAAGACTAAAGTCAGAACCACCCAAATAAACTATTACCTTGTAGTGTGTGGGTCACAAATCGGAATAATTTGGTGACTGAATAAGATGTGGTTTGCTTAAATCTGAACATGAGCAGTTCTAAGATGAAAATTAATTAATCATCAAATTTCTGCTCAAAACTAGGGCTAATTCATAGGTTAAAAGTCCTAAAATGTCTATATAAAAATGTATTTAAAAGCCACAAAAAATTAGAAAACCAACATAGTGGTTTTAAAGACTGCACTAGGAGCACTGGAATGGGATTTTAAAGTGTTATGTGTGGGTTTCTGTCTAGATGTTAAAGGATTCATCATCATCTATTTACATAAAGGTGCAAGATGCTTTTCTCTAAAGCATGACTAGTTCTACTTTACAGTGAGTCCATTTGAGTTTTGCTGCAAGATACTGCTACTTCATTTGTGCATTAATACTGCCTTTGTGGCTACCATCTGTTCAGAGAAAGAAACATCAGCTCTTGGCATTATCAGTGATATTTCAAGATAGGCCCTCAAGACAGGAAAAACAAATGGGCTAGTTGTGAATTTGTATAGGTACTCACGGGTTTGCACCTGGAAGTTCTGAAGAAAGCTCGTGTATTTAGAGACAAGAAGGGGAAATAAGTCCCTTCAGGTGGTTAAAGCTAAGAAAGTTTTTTAATAACAATTTCCTGAAATTACAGTTGCACGTGCAAACTGGATGGATGAAGTAGTTTTTCCTTAGCATTTGGAGTCATATAAAGTCACTTAGTGTACTGTTTTCTCTTTCTGGTCTCTCTAGGCCACATCTCTACAGTCCAGTACTAAGTGGGCTTTGGTTTTTGCCATTCTGAAATTGCCTTTGCCCAGATAGAAAGCCTGCTTTGTTTCCAGCTAGTCGGTTTGCTCAGCGAATGTTATGCCCCGCATTTCTAGTGCTAAATTCTGCAGTGTTTTTGTGGACCTACCCCCCGTGTTGCTCTCAGAGTGAAACAGTCTTGCAGCAACGAAATCCTGTGGGGAGGACAGAAGAGAAGAGTGAGATGCTGGATGTGATCAAGTCCCATAGACATAGAGGATTTTGCTTTATGCCTACAACATTGTAGACTAAATTCTTCTGTTTGTTGGAGTAGTATTTAATCAGGGCAGATAATGCTGCAAAATAGTGCTCCTTAGTTTGTTAGCTAGTTGTTTAGAGTTCAAGCGAATGATTTTCAGTTTGAGGGGAGGGTTGTATTCAGCAGTGTATCTGGATTTCTGTGTTCTTAGAAACAAAATCCTGTGAAGACCATGATTATGATCAGTTGCAGAACTTCACATTTTGTAGGCCCAGATCAGTGACTCGTGACTGTTTTTTTAACACTAGGCCACGGCTATTAAATGAGTTGAAAACTGGTATTATCTACAGATGCTTCTAGATAAATAGATGGGGGAAAGACGTGAATTTTTCTTGCAGATTAATTTTGAAAATCTCATTTGTCAGTCTTGCCAACTTAAAAATGTAGCTCAGCTTGGAGCAAGGTTCACTCATACTTTCTTTTTAAAAGCCCTCACTTTAACAGTTTCTATGACTGGTCTTTAAGGGAATGGATGTCTGAGACTCTCTGGAAGAGTACAGGGTGCTCTAGTCATCAATGTCTTTATTTTGTTAATAGGGAGTGGGAGCTGAGCAGAGCATTAATTTGTTGAAGTTTAAATATGTATAATATAATATAATATAATATAATATAATATAAATTTATACACACCTTCCCTTACTCAATTATTCATCTCCTACTGAACTGACTGGAGAGCTCTTTCTGTGCTCTCTTAATTTAGGTGTCATGGATTGACAAGGGGGCAGGGGAAGGTTCTGCCACTGCCCCTACTAACCAGAAGCAAGTCCCAGATAGCTTGTGAGGGAGGTGCTGGGTGATAGTCCAATGCAGAAGAGGCCAAGAAATATGAAACAGCAGCTTTGTCTGCTTTGACAGTGATTGCTGATCTCTGGATCAGCAGTGTCTTGGTTTCTGACTTCTCTGTGATCCATATTAAATTGCTTTTTACGCTGCACTAGGCTAAAACAGCTTGACAGAGTTCATACTTTTATCCCTATATCCAAGATAATGCTGGGGATTTTGGATTGCTGGTGATTGCTTTTCTTTGATTTTTATTATGACAATATGTTTACCAATTTGCATTACAGCCTGCAATCCTATATCTATTTCAGACAGCGGTTCTTTTCAAATACATTTTGAGTACCAGAAAACCAAGGATGGGGGAAAATAATTCCCTTTAACCTTCACTGTCCTAGGTGATGTGTGAGTGCTACAAACCTCCCCTTGGATTATCATAAGGGTACATGTCTTGTTGATCAACAAGAGGAACAGAGCTCTAAATTAGTTCAAGAAATCAATGGATTGCATTTTTATTTTACCTTTTTTTTATAATTCATAATTATATTTCTGCCTGCCAGCCAGCTGTCACCCTGTAAACAACGTTCTGCTTTCTTTGCTTGTGTTCATTCTGTTTGAAGTTGCTATCAGTCTGTAAAAATGCAGGTGATGAAAGGCACTTTTAAATTTTATTGAATCATGATTCTAACTCCTGCTTGAGGGAGAAGAGCAAGACTGCACTGCAGAGACATGTCCTAGCTTCTTTCCATGCCAAAATGAAATTAGGTGCAGCAGCTGCAGAAATCTGTTCAGGGACCACAGGCCTTACAGGCTCAAAGGAATCATTTAAAGCATCCCAATGAAACAAATCCCAAGTTTATTTAAATTTTTGCATTTCCTGGAGGATCAAGGGAAAAATTTTCGATAATCTTGATGAAATCCAGAAAAATCAGAGTCTTATTTTCTTTTCTGAATTTTAATTTCCCCTGCAGAAATTTTCTCCTTAGTGTTACCATCCTTCAAGCAGTGGGGCTCTGGCTGGCAGACACTTGGCTGAGGATGAGGCAGGTTTTGCCAAGTGTTGATTATGCTGTCTCCTGTAGCTGGCAGTGGTCCTGCAATCCAGCTAAACCTGCTTCATCTTCCACATTGCAAAGCAGAGTAGCACCATAAGCTGTCCATCATGGCCAGCTGCCTTTCTGTGAATCAAATGAAACAAGGTGAAAAGTAGGTACTCTGAATTTATATATTTGACATTCTATCATAAGAATTCTTCCTTTTAGATTCAGAAATTTTCCTGTAAGAATGTAGTTCTGAGCCCAATGAGTGCCTGCTACAAAGAAAATCCTTGGATTTTTTCAGCTGTATTTAGGCTATTGACTCCCCAGTAAGAAAGCTTTTGGGGATCGATGGGACTGCTTTCAGGAGACAGGTTAGCACAGACTGAAAAACTAATCCATACCCTTCTCCAGCCATCTGGTCTCAGCTGGGCTTTAAGTCCTGTTACCTTCCCATTTAGTCAAGATTCTCTTCTATTTTTTAAATGGTAGTTCTGCTATGTCTGTCTACAATTAGTGTGTTTTTATACCATCCCCACTGAATCACAAACAAACTTCTCTTTGTGTAAAATAATTTAGGATAATAGAGTATTACATTCTGTGCTGATTACTACCTAAAATCAGCCAAATAATTTTGAAATATGTGAGAATTTGTCTTAAAACAAAATAAGCAAGATATTTAGTACAAATAGTGCTATACTGTTCCTACAGTAGTAATTGTGTTATTTTGCTCTGTATTTGTCTTTCATATGCAATCTGATACATTTTTGCTTTGTCACCTCCAGTATATCTAACACATATACTGAATGGATTATAGTCTTACTGTTCTCTTGCATCTTTTAAATTCTGAGACACTCTTTTGTTTAAAATGCAATCTGAAAATGCAGAGAAGTGCATTAAATGCAGTGAGACAGAAAAGATGGATCTACGTTGTTACCAGTATGGATTTCAAGGTGTGCTTTTTTTCTGTTTGGTCTTCTTTTAACATTATGGATGTTTAGTAGCAGGGTTGACACACAATGCTATTACTGTGCTCTGTAGAATCATCCTTTCATGCTTCAGTTCCTGCACAATTGCCCTATCTGCAGTCCAGATCTTTGAAACTGGTGTTTTTTGTGCAAAATCTTCTACTTTAAAATAAAAATAGAATAGGACTTTTCAAACAATCTGAAATTAAACACTTAACCAGATCTGCTTCAAATTTCAGCATAAAGAGAGGTAAGTGAATAGATTGAATTCTTACAAGACAAGAACTAAATGGCAGTTTTTTACCAGATTTATTTGCCTGCTTACAGAGAAAGAAGCCTTTAATGGGAAGAATTTCTGCACATAATGAGAGATAATGGCCAAAGCTGGGGTTTCAGGTGCCTTTAGATTGTTTATTTTTGCAAGTATGATAGAAAATGAGTAAATAAAAGGTATTGAATACTTTAAATTTTTGGAAATGCTGTTCTCTCATCAAGTAAAGAATATTTAATAGTGAAATTGCTTCCTTGCAACATTTCCAGCTGACTAGAGGTGCTAAGATCCTACAGGAAAAATGATTGGGAAAAGATGCTCCCTGCAGTTTTTTAACACTGACAGATGATGTGCGGTGAGAAGAAGTGCCTTTTTTTTTTTTTTTCCCTAATTTTTCTTTGAAAATCTTTCTGCTTTAAAGAGGTAGAATAGTTACATTTATTTCTGGAAATAGATTAGATGATAATAATCTTTCAATCTACAGGAAAAAGAAATAACATTACCTCCTTTGTGTTTCATACTTCATTATTAAAAAATACTAATATTGAATCAAATACCCCTGATAAAAATATGTTTGTAACCTACAAAAGAATTCATTAACCAAGAGTAGGTCTGATATATGATTGATAGATACTTACCTCCCCAGACTGATTCTGTGGCTTGATAAGTTCATGCCATCTACTTCAGTAAGTCAGAAATCTGTTGGTAGTTTGTGTCTGAAAATATCTGGTAGAGCTGGGTTTGATTATCCTGTCATAGGATGGTGGGTGTATGCCTGATAAGGGTATTGGGATACCTTTATTCTGAGGTTTGCACTACTGTGTAACCACAGTGCTGCCTTTTGTGAGTGAAACCCCTGCATGCTGATGCTTAAGGGATAAAAGGCAGAAAATCCCTTTAACACGGGCTGCACATGTCCATTCTGTGTGGTGATGGTGGATGTTCCACACATAGTTACTTTTCAAAGTGTTGGTTTTGGTTCAGAGTGGAATAAATGCACCTCATGTGCATAATAATGGCTTTCTATATATTGGACTGGCCTTCAGTGGATGGGTTCCATCCAACACTGATTTTTAAAGCAGTGGCCTTTCCACACTGGCAACATCTCAGCTTCACAAAGATTCATAAAGGGCCTACAACTGTGTCCTGAACTCCAGCAGAGTTTACTGTAATTGTGAAATACAGTATTGTAGTTTAGTGCATGAACTTCATGCTCATTTTCTCTCTAATACTTAATGAGTGGCCAAATTTACCTTTGTTGAAGAGCAGGGCTGTTCAGCAAAGTTTCAGTATATGGGCACAGAGAATGCAAGCTTCAGTTTTACTTGCATGGAGACACATTCCCACAGTGAGAACATCTTAGAGCTTGTAGGAGAATCTTGAATTAGGCCTGCCTATACTTTATACACCTATTTTTTATAGTCCTGAACAACATTTCTCTTCCCTTTTAGTTTTATTGTGTCTATTTTCTTCTTCAGGTTGTTCATCAGAATCAATTCATATTACCCAGCCATCACGATTAATTATAGACAAATTCCCCAAAAAAGGTTTACCCTAAAGTGATTTACCTTAAAATTAAATTTTTAATTGCTGCATGCATTGACTGAAATAATATTCCTTCTACACATATTAATTTAAATGACAACATTACAAATAAAGAATACTTGTAGTGTAGTTGGTCTAAAAAAGTGGTCAAATGTAGGAATGATTAGCTTATGATGCACAGGAAAAAAAGTAATTAAAATAATAATAATGGCATTACATTACATGTTGAGTAGAAGCTTTAGATTTTAATTAGAGTAAGCATCAATGCACCCTTTTCATATTTTTTTCCTATTCACATAGAACGTAATTCATTTTGACATCTCTGACTGTGGTAACTACTAAACCAATTTGTTTCACCTCATCTTTTCTACTCAGGGCAATTTTCTAAGGGATGTTTTGGTGCATTTTTGGATGTAGAATGGCTGAAAGTATAATTGAAACCTGAGAATTAATTGGATGATTTAGATCCTTTTTACTCTGGTAACCGAGATATACACTTTGCTGCATGGCACCTCTGTAGGTAGTGAAGACAAACTGCAAATTATTTTTCCTTTCAAGTGACATTAGACAAGCTGTTGTGAAATAATCTATCTGAAAATTTTAGTCTGTATCCATATTTTACAACTCCATTTTTCAGGATAGATGTGCATCTGTCCAGCCGATTTGCAGCCCTTGAGTGAAAATCACATCCAGTCAGAAACAAAGGGACTATTTGTGATAGAAAATCACTTCATCTTACTTTTTCAGGCATGTTCAGAGTGGTTTGATCCAGAAGTTGTTTGAAAGTTTGTATTTAATCTTCACATCAATACTGTCATGACTGATGAGAGACTGGGGATAGCAGGCAGGAGCTGGGAGCAGCTGCAGCCCCTTCTGTTTCTGGGAAACCAAATGGATGAAATGAGGAATTCTCAGCCCTGTTGTCCTGGGAAATCCAAATGTCTCTGCCTTGCTGTTGTAATCTGTCAAAGCAGGGAATTTGTCATTCTAACTGACATAAATTCTGAGATGATGAATTTGAGTCTTTTGTTTTTCTCGCATAAAAAATAGAGAGTGAGAGGAAAAGAGAGGGAGTCAGAACAGATTTTTATTTGTTTACACTGTAAAATCTATGGATTTGGGCTTTATGCTTCCCATAACAGAATGTTATGAGGGGTTTTCACCAAATATTTTCCTTGTTTGGCTTGTCTGGGCTGATTGCATCCAAATGACCAGATACTTTCAGAGGTCAGAACTGCTTCCATATTGCTTTGTGAACTTTATTACCATCTGTTTATCAGCTCTCAAAATGCAGGAGAAAGGTGGATTATTACTTACTAAACATATTTGCTGACAATCCTTGATACTGACCTTTGCTCAGGTCACCAGAAGAATCTTACAAGATGGAGAATAACCAGATTTCATATTGTTTAATAAAAGTTTAGAAGTTACTTTTGTTTAAATTTGCTTTTGCTTAATCTCTCCATGCTTGGCAGCCTTATTGCTGGGGTACTTCCAGTTATGACTTTTCAGTGTTACCATCTGATGTTTTGTGTGTTCATTTTTTCTTTCACAGCAGGTGTCTAGGGCAGTTTGATTTGTGAAAAGGGATAAGTACTAATTAAAAAGCTATTTGAAGAGCTGGGAGAAAGCACCAGTATGTAGATAAATGTGAGTCACTTCAGCATAGTCTCATGGAAGGTTAATATGATCAGTTTTATTAGAAGATGCCATCTCTGATCTAGGTGTTCAACTAAAATAACACTTTTGAGTGTTGGGTTTTTTAATTTAGAAAGTAGTAACTTTATTTCATAATCACAGGACAAAAGCCATAATCTAGAGTTTATCTTTAACTCTACCATTCATCAGACCATTTTACGTGCCATAGGAGGAGCACAAAATCTGGTGATATTAAATTGCACCTCTAATGAAACAGTATATTCAAATGCAGTCATGTCTATGATGTTATTTTAACTATTTTTAACATCTCTTAATGAATAAGAAGCTTTTTTAAAAGAGAAAATGGATATATCTAACCAGCATTACTCTAGGATTCCACCACAAATGTAAAATGTTCTATTGAAGAGGTGTGATAATAATTAATATCATCACTGCTGTCATTGTGAGTGTCTTTGCAACTAATTTCATAGAATATGTTAAAAATATCCTTAAAATTGCTATTCTTACTTGCCATGAAGAGAGATCTTCAATTTTAGCACGTGTTTCAGAATCGTACTGTAGTTGTGTTGCCTACCTCCATAGCAGCCTCTAAAAGAAATCTTTATTATGCTGTTCTGCTGTCTGTGCTTTTCCCACTCTGGTTATGTCTTTATCTACACACTTGGCAGCCTTATTCCTGAATCACAGTTGGCATTGTCCAAATGTAGAGGCCTCGTGATGTCCACCATCGTCGGCCATTTCATCAGGTTTTGGATAGGGAGCAGCTTGGCAGTCTTTTTCAATCACAAAATTGCACTTAATTCTTCAAGATCACCTTCATTTAAAAGGTTCTTTTGTTAGTTTTGATTCACACAGGCAGAATATAATCTTTTTGTTCTTTCACTCTTAAGGGTTCCAGGAAGATGAGATTTCTGGGAAACCTGGCTCAGGGACTGCTTGCTTGAGAGCTGTACTTTGAGCTCAAAAATACCTATTATACCTGCTGAGAAACTTTTTGTCCTTTTTGTTTGGTTTAGATTATACCTGTCCATCTACATTTCAGACACTTTTGCTTTTTTCCACTGTCAGTAGAACAAAGCCTCCTTTGCAGTCTGGTCTTGACGGCTGGATGTTTAAATTTTGGTGCTGGCAAATATTATGAGCATGTATTTTGTGCAATATTTCACTTTTCAAAGACAAGACGAAAACAGTGTTTAGAATTTCTAATCTAACATTTAGCTATCTTACACCTTAATCAAAGACATAACAGAAAAGATCAATATACTTTTGCCTCAAGTTAACTCTGAGGTCAGGGTATACAAGAAACTGGGGGATGAAAATTTTCTCATTACCAAGGAAAATCACTTAGCTTATACATTTTTTATGAAAGGCCATTAATAAAGCTACAGATAAAATTTAGTATCTTCTATGCTTACTTCTGTGAAATTTTCTGCAGTCCAGAAATTAACTTGAGCAGTTTTTAAAATGTGTCAGGATTTTGTTTTTTTTCAGTAAGAAAATAAGTACAGACACATTTTTCCTCCTACAGATCTTCTGCTCAGAAAGATAAGTGTTTGATTGAAACATATTGTCTGTTCTGTGTGCATATTATAAACTATGCAGAACACTTCAGTCAGGATTTTGCCAAAAGGGTGCTCAAAATTATATATTAATAATGTATCTTAGTTTTATTATTTGAACTTGAAAATTACAGCTTTTGTCAGGTTCTGCAGAGATAGAATCATTTTCTGTACAACCCATCTTTCTGGTTTAAGAGATTTGATTGTTGCAGTACTTTGGTTGTGAAGAGAAAAATCATTGAGCAACTTGCTGGTGCAGAATAGAGCCACTCTCACCTCTTGGGTCATAGCAGCCCTCAAACATGTTTTTTCTAAAAAGCACCTCTTTCTATTTCGTGTTTTGTTCTATTTGGGTGTTTTGTCTTTATCCGTGAGTTTTCTATGGCTTTGGTCTTGGCTGCATGAGAAACCAACCATTTTTTCTCGTTCTCATGATGACAATGAGAATCAGATGGCATGTCCAAAATGACTTTCCCTACTTCTTGCCTGGTGTGCTGCCAGGCTGTCTGTCCTACAGCAGGATCTTTAGCTCTGAAACTTTTCTGGTTGATCTGATACAACAGTGACAGCCTCTCTGTTAGATGAGGCATCACAATCAGTTTATGTCCTCAAGTGTTTATTTGAAAAAAGTTGGCAAAGTGGCACAGGACAGTTCATTTGAAAGAAAGCGGTTTTCATCTATTTTCTTTTTTGAGAAGAGTAAAATGTCTCTTAATTTTGCACTGCACTGATGTGCCAAGAGAATAACCAAGCAAAATTAATTGTAAGAAACTGGGATCCTGGTACAAAGCCTTGGTCTGCTTTAAGACTGAAGGGTGAGATATAACATGCAGAAACCATCTGAAAAGGGATTTACACAATTACAAAAAAAATTTTTCTTGTGTTGTTACTCTCCAAGTTGTGCACTTGCCAAGCCATAATGTTTTTGTGTGTTG
>VYXF01006995.1:426621-467529 GCA_013397295.1 Polioptila caerulea
GGCTGGGGTCAGTGTGGCTGGACAGTGCCCAGGCAGAAAGGGACCTGGGGGTGCTGGTCAACAGCAGCTGAACATGAGCCAGCTCTGTGCCCTGGGGGCAAGAAGGCCAATGGCCCCTGGCCTGCAACAGGAATGGTGTGGCCAGCAGGAGCAGGGAGGTCATTCTTCCCCTGTACTGGGCACTGGTGAGGCCACACCTCAAGTGCTGTGTCCAGTTCTGGGCCCTCAGTTTGGGAGGGATGTTGAGATGCTGGAAGTGCATCCAGAGGAGGCAACGAGGCTGGTGAGGGGCTGGGAACACAAACCCTGTGAGGAACGACTGAGGGAGCTGGGGGTGTTTAGCCTGGAGAAAAGGAGACTCAGGGGTGACCTGAACACTCTCTGTAATTGCCTGAAAGGATGTTGTAGTCAGGTGGGGGTTGGTGTCTTTCTCCAGGCAGCAACTGACAGAATGAGAGGACACAGCCTCAAAGCTGTGCTAAGGGAAATAAAGGTTGGATATTAGGAAAAAATTTTTTACAGAAAGAGTGATAAAGTACTGGAATTGTCTACCTGAATAGGTAGTGGAGTCACCATCACTGGATGTGTTAAAAAAAAACTGGATGTGGCACTTGTGCCATGGTTTAGTTGAGGTTTTAGGGCATGGGTTGGAATCGATGATCTTGAAGGTCTCCTCCAACTTTGTGATTCTGTAATAATTCTCATAAGAATTGTACTGATTTAGAGCTTTTAGAAAGAGAATCTGTTTTCTCTACGTGACTGGTTCTCGTTATCCTTAAATTACTGTGTAGCTTGAAAATGAAGCTATAATTTTTAAACATGGCAATGAGGATACTAGTTCATATAGAAGAGTCCAGATTGGTGGTGTCTCAGAACTGCCATCATCTTTCACCAGTGCTCTGGCAGTACTGGTATGCTGGTATAATGGTATAATGATGCTCAGTGGTGAGCATGTCACATAGCAAATTGCAAGTAATTCTTGGGGGCTTTTCCTCAAAATAAGAATTTGGTGGTTTTAAGTCTAACTTGTGCCCCAACTAAACAATAAATTCCATGATTATATAAAGCTAGACTCCTTTATAAATCAATGCATTTGATTTATTATGTGAGGAAAATACTAAAATTAGTTTGTCTAGTGAGTGATGCAAGTAAAAATAGGCTGGTTTTGTTCTCAGAGGTAGTCACAGCACTGATGTCCAGGATCATCATGTGATTAATTTAGATAGTTTTTGCAAATATACGTATATTCTGTTTCTCAGTGTTATTAATCATGTGCCAGTCTCAGCAGTCTGTCATGGTGCAGTTTCTTTATTATGATAAAATTTTTAGAAAATGGCACTGAGAAAAGGCCACTGGAGGTGCTGAAGGTCTGGACTCAATATGTCTAACTGTAACCAACATCTATCCCTGTGTCATTTCTGACAGCTATTTGTTGTACCTGTTCTTAAACCTCCAGTAGTGGGGACTCCTGCACAGTGCTTCCCATGTGGTCTGTTCCAGAGTTTTCTTAACCATTTCATTAGGATACTTTACTTCATGCCTCATTTAAGTGGCTTTTTTCTTCTATTTTTTCCCCTTCAGTTCCCATTTTCTGTCCAGCATACCACAAACTTAATGACCAGATTTTCTTCCCATTTTAGCAGTAGACTTTTAGCATTTTGATTGTTTCCAGAAATGGGGCATCTAACACACTCTGGCTAACCTGTTTCTGTGTTACCATCCTCATTTATCCTCATAAAATATTTCTTCCTTACATCTATTCTGAATCTACCTTTAGTTTAGTTTAAAACCATTACCCCTTTTCCTATTGCTACAGCTCCTGCAAAAAAGTCTGTCCCAAATTTGATTATCAGTTCTATGATAAGCCATCACTTGTATAGATAGAAGAAATCAGTTCATCTGATCTGTCGTTTTTCCATTGTGTTTTCTTAACTAATCATTCTTCCTATTCTCCACTGAACTCTTCTCAATTCTTTTATTCAAGATGAGAAGTAACTCTGAAGAATTATAAATAATCTTGCAGGACTTTGTGACTGAGCAATAAAACAGTAGATGAAAATCAGCACAGATTACTCCTAAGTGAAGGACCCGGGGGAAAAAACAAACCCTGAGTTCACACTCAAAATAATTGACTGTGAGTTTACCATTCCATTTCATGTTCAGGACCTCAGGATATGAGGAGAAAACATCAGCTCAGTTTGCAGCAGTTATCAGTAAAGCAGAAATTTTAATGGTTCAGGCAGGGATAGATGACAAAGTAGAAATCATGCTGTCATGATCCTGCATTTGGAACTGTCTGATGTTCTTATGCCTTCCATAAGGATATAACATAATGGACAAGATTCAGAGAAGGTCAGAAAAAAACTTACCAATGGCTGGGAGAGGTTTATAGACAGAGCAGACAGAAAGACAAGATGATGTAGGGCTGTTCAGCTTCATGAAGGGGGATAACAGACTTCTGAAGAACATGTGTCACAGGTAGGGACTGACCATTGTCCTCACCAGTGCAGAACTAAATGCATCAAATGAAATGGTCAGATTTAAACCCAATTAAAAGAATGGAAAGCTGGAGAGGGACTTTTGCAAGGGCATGTAGTGATAGGGCAAGGGGTAATGGCTTCAAAATAAGAGTGAGCTTAGACTGATTCTTTATTTTAGAATAAATTCTAGACATTAGGTTTAGAAAAAAGTCTTTACTGTGAGGGCAGTGAGGTACTGGAATGTATTGCCCAGAGAAGCTGTAGATGCCCCATCCCTGGAAATATTTGAGGACAGGATGAACAGGGGTTTTGAGCATTCTGGTCTAGTGCAAGGTGTCCTCACCTATGGTGGGAGGTTGAAACTAGATGATCTCTAAAATTTCAGTAACCCAAACAATTCTCTGATTCTTGCTGTAGCAAGCTAAAATTGTACCAAAAATGTGGATCTTTCACAAGGTTAGTGATGTGTATTTATTACTGACCACAAGATGAGATGGGAAAGAAGAGAAGAGAATCACTTAAGTTGATTAAATACGTACTTGTTGATAAAGAGAAGTACTGAATGACTAATGACTGGATTCTGGAGGAGTTTCTGGGGAAAGACATATGTTTGTCATGGTCTGTAGTTACTTGCCTTTGCAATTGTTGGAGACAATATTACTGAGATAGATGCAGCTATAGTAAAATAATTTTATATTCTGCCTTAAGTTTTATATGTACTCTCATTATTTTTTCTATCTTTATCACCATTATTTTGCCTTAAAAAATGTAAGAACATGGTATGTTTTTGTGGCACATGTTGATTTACATACAATCTGAGAGCCTATCTGTGTGTAAACAGCCTTTTTCATATACTGTTTCAGCCCATGATGGTGAATTAATACCTTGTCGATTACTTATGTACCTGATTTCAGTGAAATGAAAGGTCTAGTCTTACTCTATGTCTGAAACCAATTATTATACCTATTTTACATCATGTGCATCTGGCACTGCAGCTCTGTTGGAAATATAAATTATCTTTAATGCTTCACATCAATTTAAGATTATGCAGCAAGAATTCTGAGGTTATACATTTTTTTTCTCTGTTATTTTGTCCTGAATTTACATAGTGCAGGAGAAATAATTGGAAAGTCAGTATATTTATTATTGACAGAACAAGTAGTTTCCATCTCCTTTAAAATGACAGGAAACATAGTAAGCCTAACAGATATTTCTTTATTGTGACTACTTTACATCAATAAAACTGCACTTTAAGAGCTAGACCTCACAATTCAAAAAGAAATTTTACTACATTCTTTGATCTGTGTAAGCTGACATGTTTGCAGAAGAGGTGTTTTTCACACCATAGTTCATGGTATATGAATATTGTGAATATTTTATCAATTTCCTCCTTACTAGTCGAATCAGTGAGACAAAAGTACTTTCATCATTGTATTTGAAAGAGTCAATTGAGGTAGAGAGAGACCAACTTTTCTTTTGTCCCTGCTTTAAGCAGGGATGTTAGACTAAACAATCTCAGTAGGTTCCTGAATATTTATTTGTGGGGGTTTGGGTTTTTTTGAGATTCTCTAAATATAAAGGAAGATCAGGACCTGCATTTTCCTAATCCTTATTTAGTGCATGAGTTTAGGCCATTTTTTGTTAGTTTTATTTAGGATTTTCATAGAAAATAATCCGTAATATTCGTTTGTTCAAAAGTTCATAGTGACATGAGTGAAATGTCAGAAAAGAACTTTATTTATGGCTTCTACACAGAATAGTGACAAAAATCAAACAAATTGAGACAAATGTATTTGGATTGTTTTAAACCTTAAATGTTATTTTTTTTTACGATTCTATTTTAAATTAGCAAGATCTATTTGTGTACATTTATTTGGCAACAAGTGGTAAGATTTTTTTTTTATTGTTTTAACTTGTTCCTCACCTTAGATGACAATATTTGTTTCAAGAGATGAAACATAGGCGCTAATTACTTATAAACAATAGTTATGTTCATCTACAAAGCTCAGAAAATTTCCTAATTTGTTGTGGGATAAATGAAGTAAAATTGTTCTTCCTCCACAGGGTGCGAGAGTACAAAACACAGCCAAGAATTTAGGAGTGAGGGATCGAACGCCACAGTCTGTGCCAAGGTAACCGATTCTTTGTGTCCCAGACCATGGTTTTGTCTACTTTGTGCCAAATTCAGTCCTGGCTGCCCAAAGCCTGACAGTAAAGAATGACTATGTTATGCTCTAGCTGGTAAGATTTGGCTCCTAATGTACATAAAATCAGTTGCACTCTTAACCATACAATTTTACTTCGAGTGATTAGTTGCAGAAGTCTGGGCTATGTAGGACTTCAAAACATGCCCATTTTTGAGAAATGAAACTGAGTTTATGTTAATTATGAAAACACCCGAGTAAGTCCTTTATCACTTGTAATATTAGTGGGTTTGGGTAAATACTCTTAGCTAGATCCATAACCCCGTTTTAATGAAATACTGTACTGCAGCATCTCAGCAAAATCATGTTCTAGTTGCATTTGGGGATGATGTAGTCTTTCTTTGTCTCTTTCTGAAACATGCATTACAGTGAAAAATGGGCTGTTCTATATTTATCCAACTTTTTAATATTGTGATGAATTCCAGTACCTGAAATGTTTCTTTAAAAGCACAATACCTATAAATAAAAATAACCAAACAACCATGTTCTTCATTTGATCTTAAAATGGTTTTAGTAATCCAGAACTAATTTAAACTGGGTTTTATGAATTTAAACATAATGTGTTTGTTGACTAAGGAGAACACATTGAATGAGCTAGACAGATATGTGAAATACATAACAATTCTGCTGTGGTGTTTAAATTTCAGTAAGGAAACAGAATTAGTAAAACGTGATAGAGATGATCACGTGAATGTGATAGGCTTAGAGACAGTCCAGGACCAAAGATCCCTGATCAGCTGTCCTGCCTTGTGGGAATCCATGGCAATAAAGTAGTATTTTGTTACATTAAAAGCAACTAAAGCATTACTAGGAGAAGACTTTTCATATTTTGAACAGTACGATCTGGGCCTTAAATGAACTCCTTCATGATATAATTCTGGAGACAGCCAAAGAATTCTTGCAACTCAAACTTCTCCCATCCCAACATGACAGAAAGTTTATCTAGATTCAGAGCTTTTGTGATAAAGGAAAAATCTAAGTTCTCAAAAATTGAAACTTAGCAATAAAATGTTTTAGCTTTGTATCTGTGTAAAAAAGACTGCCTTGTTCCAGCTGAAACTCCCACAATATAGCACTGAAATGCTGAAGAATTATGAGAACATACAATAGACAGATGTACCCAGCATGCTTGCCAGTGAGCAGCAATAGCAATGTCACAGGAATATTCTGGACCTTCATGGTGGGGGCATTAGATGCACAAGTCAGAATTGTCATCAGCAGGATAATTTGATGTGTAGCTAAACAATACTGTGGCTTCTCAGTTCTCTGCTTTGAAAAAAATTTTATATTTGGTTTCATTTAACATCACTTGACAGGATTCTCTTTCTGCAGCTGCCACTGTTTCTGTTTTCTCAGCTGATGTTTGTACTATCTCAAATAGTTGTTCCGTATATATTGACCCAGAACAGGCTATTTCTGCTCTATAGCATCTTCAGCAACTTTAGATCCTTAGGGATTTATGCAGCCTTATTGTTAGTTTGCTTTACAATTCCTTTGTATCACTTGCTCTGGAAACAACCTTAGTGATTACTGCTAAAACCTGAAGAATACACAGACTTTAGTACTCGAGGCTGAGGTTTTCTGCACTTTGCTCTGTAGAAATTAAACATTGCTAAAACATCATCAAGTATTAACCCCACTGCAATTACTCTAGATGAGATTCTGACTGTAATTTTATGTCTTCAGCCAGCTTTGAATATTACTGCTTTATTATGCTAGCAGAATCAAATTATTCAACCCCTGTTTATTCTTCTCTGCTTCCTTGTCTGTATAAAGATCAGACCTTATCCTCTCATCAGTATAAAAATATATGTGTATTGCCTTATATATAGCTTCTAATAGATATTTTGGTGTCTGCACAATGTGACCTTAAGTTATTGTGTTTCTGAATCTGCCATATGATTACGTGGAAGACCCCAGTGATCTTCAGAACACGTTATGGTGGAGATTTCTCTTTGTTATTCCTTCAGTGATACATTTTCCCAGAGGAATATGTGTAATCTCCAAGTGAGATCATGTCTATGGCTGGTTCTAATTGCTGTGGTTTCAGAGGAGATACTGTATGCTGGACAGGAGTACAGAACAAGGGGTGTGAGGTCAGAATGATTGCCTTTTATTTTCAGTATTTTGATTGTTAGGGTAAAGTTTCAAACACCTGTTAATAACCAAGTCTTTGCAAAAGGGGTTAAAAGAAGTCCTAAAACCTTTATAAAAGCAGTGGCTGTTTCAGTCTGTACTGAAGTAGTCATTTGAACCAAATACTGCTGTTCACTTCATCCATGAAGAAACAGAGGAAGTTTAAAATCTGCATGCAAGTGTCACATGTCTGACATCTCTCTTAGGTGCTTCAAACAGCATCAGTTCTTCAGGGAAATATTTTTAGGGTGAGGTTTGACTGGGCCAAGACAAAACAGAATTGAAGGCAATTACCTTCACCAAGCAGCTTTTCCAATGGAGAAATCCAGGGCAAAACTGATAAAAGGATTAATGAAGGCAGTGATTTCTTCAGTGCAGAAATATGAAATTTTTTATATCGAGATGTGTTTATAAGACTGTTTATAGATATAATTCCACTTTCAATGTAAACAATAATACAAAGAAGAATTTATTAGTTTTGCATTGATGGTATTAAACTGAATTAATTACCTTTTGTTTTGCAGTGTAGAAAGATGCAGATTTAGTTTTTGTTCCTCAATTTACTCATCTCAATAATAACCAAGTTCTTAGAATAATAATTGTTTTGTTTGTTTGTCATTGTCAGATTATACAAGCTGTGCCAGCCACCACCACCTGTTGGAGAAGAATGAGGAGATCTGCTCCAGAAAACAACCCAGTAAAGGCCTTTAGGATACTGGGACTATATGACAAAAATCTAACTGCACTGTTGCAGTATGCCCCTGCAGCTTTCATAAATAAGAAAAAAATTTTACTCAGGACAAAGAAAAAAATACCCTAAATATTACCTACTGGCATTGAAATGTATCTTCCCAAAAGCATTTCTGAAATCTGTGCACTCCAGCCTTACACTCGTGGGATAGGAGACTTCCTTGGGAATTTTACACTGGAATCAGATTAATTTGATGTGTCTTGTTCAGCCACATATAGTCAGCAGCTTGAAAAAAAAATGTCTTGTTCAGAGGGAATGCCTTCACTTTTACACTATGCAGAAAGTGTTCTTGTGGAAGCCTAGATAAGCTGGGCTTGATAATGAGTGTGCACTTCATATGGGGCCCTTTGCACTTGGTAAAGCTTATTTGTCCTGTCACCATCATGATTTCTTGGCATGTTGGCTTTACTGTTTCAAGAATATAAGGTGAGGTTTAAAGATGGAACACTGATTTCAGAATTGTGTTTAATGGCTGCAGGCAGCTGCTATGGATGTGTGCTTGTAATCAGTGAACTCAGCCATGTCTGAAGCAGTGCTTGTCACACTGCTTTGGAAGGAGGACCTATAAGGCATTAGGAATGTCTAATGGTATGGCATATAAGGTAAAGTTCTGCCCTTTTGCAGTTGCTGATATAATGAAGGAGAAGGATGAGTCTGATCATCCCATTGTTAGGCCAAGTTTCAGCCTCTAATAGATGTTTTACATTATTACATCTCTGCACTTCAGAGTTTTCTGGAATTGTTTTTATTCTTCTATAGCACTACACTAACAAATCTACATAAGGCAGAGGTGAGTCAGTATTGTTAAACTGGAAATGACTGGTTGAAGTTCAAGCATAGTTTGGGGTTTTGATGTTTTATGTTACCATTTTCCACCTTTTTTCAGAATTGTTTTGTATAGCATCTCAGTTCTTTAGAATGGTAATTGTTACAGATTTACTTTGAAATTGTACTAACTATTTAGAGAGCCCAGGGAGAATTTATCTGCATTTGGCTGTTCTTTTGGCCAAAGAATTTTCTGAGAAAATGCCCCCAAATGAGGATTTATATATGAACACATTAAAACAAAAACTGTATTCTGAAATAGTTCTACTTGTAGCAGCAGCTATGTATTCCGTTAGAGCAAGACACATACTGTCTGAATAAAATTTATTTTTTGTAAAACAGCGGCCTGTAGTTATGCTGTAGTAATCAAACCTCACAACATAATTTTTACATATGATCTAAATACTTATGAATCTATCAATCTACCATGAAATAAGTGAGAATTCAAAAAGATCTGTACTCCTGAGGAGCGGGTTTTTTTAAATAAAAAAATAGGGAACTTGTTATTTTTCTCCCAAGGAGGAATTAGAGCTCCTACTTTTTCAGTATTCTAAATGTTTTTACACAGACCTGAATTTTGCTAAGGAAATAAATATTTTTATATATCCACAGATATATATGTCTGTGCATATATGCACATTTCAACATGTGTATATTCATGTAGTCATATCAATTACTGGTCCTACCTTACATGGAGAATATTTGCCTTAAACTATGACAAAAATTTGCAGTAATGAACACTCCAGTAACAACTTCACATTTGAAGTTTACTCTCTTTCATAGTTACTGGAAGCTATTGAACTATGATCTTTTTGATGAAAAAAACTTAATGCGCAAAAGCAAAAAGAAAAAAAAATTATTTTTAAAGACTTTTGTCTAGCATGACCTAATGCCTACACATAAGAAAGAGTTGTGTTTTCTATAATTGCTATTCTAGTCAGGGTCTCATACGTTCAGATGTGTTTCATTCAGAGCAGCAGTATTGGCTATGGTAATTCCTGCTCCAGGCAAAAGCAGCAGTAACTTCAGTTTCTGCTTGTTCAGACATCAGAAGTGCAGAGAAGCCATAAGCACCTCAAGCCAAGGGTGTGCCGGTGTCAGCCCAGCTCTGAGCTCACATCTTCCTGTGAGGCTTCTCCACATGAGGTTTGATTTACTAGGAGGGAAGTCAGCTGTCGACTGCATGGAGCTGCTGAGCCTGTATACAATAAAATACTCTAGAGGACAAAATCTGCTGCATGTACATGTGTTATTGTAACTAGTCATTGCTTTTTTTTATATAGAATTGAAATGGTAGAAGTGCAAATACTCCAAAATAGTCTCCCTGTATAATATGATCATTCCCTGTTTCATTTTGTTGTTGAAATCACGGGATAAGAGACATTTGTAAGGGACAAATAGTTATAAGCCAGTCACTGGACAAAATTCTTTAGCTGTTGTTTCATGAGTGTGCATCAGAAATCTTGACCTCTTATTTTGGTATCTAACTTTTGGTCCTTTATTCTTTTTTACCCCCTCTAGAGACAATTTTCAGAAACCTATTCAGCCACGAGCTTTATTGGTGACCTATACTGCAAAGTAAAGTGTCTATTTAGCCCGGTATCAAGGGAGCTGAGAAACTTAAGCCTGGTTTTCTGGGACCACAAGATAACACATAAAAATATGATTCCACAGTAACACACAGAGTCACAGAATCAATTAGGTTGGAAAAGATCTCTGGGATCATTGACTCCAACTTATAGATCAAGTCCAATCTATTTTCAGAGGAAATGGAGCACAAATGGCCTACTTACTGTCAAAAAGTGGGGACCTGATTTCTCAAAATGTTCTTCAATGGCCTGTATGAAACATTGTGTAGTATTCAGATTGCTTTTCTTGTCCTTCTGCTTTCAGAGCACACTGCACATTCTAACACCATTCTATTGACTTCTAATAACATTAAATGGACTTTAGTAAGTCCATTATTAAAACATAAATTTACATATGTTCGTTATTAAAGCTGTTTATCTTGTTTGGTATATGTATAGGATGTATTTATGCCTTATATAAGGTACACTTGCAGAGCAAAAAAAATATCCATTCTCATCGCAGTATGTTTATCCTCTTATAAATTTTTAAACTCACAGGCGACAAGAAGAGATGACCAAGAGTGATGATTTACACAGAATTGTATCACCTATAGCTTCTTAAATCTTTGCTTTGACAGAAACAGGTTATGTAGCCTTTTTTTACAACAATGTGTTTTGGGAAAACATTCTCCATGTAATTTTTACTTTTTCACCCAAGGCAAGTGTAATTCTTCTGGGAATAAATTCAAAGATCTAGAGGCATACATTACCAAATACTACCATGATTCAATGCTAGACTGAGAAGGGAGGGTTACTGGCCAAGCAGAGTTGCCATGAGTTGCTATATCATCCATGCTTGGAGAAAACATAGATTTTAAGTAGAGCTGAGGATGTTTAGCCTATCTTTGTAACCATGATCTATGAATAATAGGATGTTAAACAGTCTTTAGTCTATGAAATGGCTGTTGATTCAGTCTAGTTCCCCAAATTAGTTATTTTTTAATACCTATTTTCCTTGTAGATTGTAAATATAAATAAATAAATATAAAAATGTACATAGTCCAGTTTTTCAATGTCAAACTTTGTGTTTAGAGATCCATTTTAAAGTAAGTGTTTCTGCTGTCAGCTGAAGCAACCAATCAATATCGTGTCCCCTGAGACAGCTGGAATATTTAGTGGCTTTTTGGGTAGATTTCACTGGGTTTTAGCAAATGCATCAGGTTTTTGGATTGGTTTGTATTTGTTTATTTTAATGCAGTCAGTGGTGGTCAGCACTTCTCTTCTACTGGTTCAGAGCCAAAACAATTTAACTTCAGTCAACAAGGATTTATAGTAGTCATACTTAATTTCATTTGTTAGAATCCTTTAATGGAAAAAAAATTACCCACTTTCATTGATCTGTTTTTAGCAAAATTCACAAGCAAATGTGTTTTATTAATTCCTCGTAAGATGTAGTGTGAGTGTATATATATATATATATATATGTATGTATTTAGGACAATTGCCTGAATGTGAGTATACACATCATGGTTAAGCATGATGCGCAAAAAAGGAAAGTGTCTTTCATTTATTTCATTTATTTTCATTTAAATGAGAAAATCAGTAACTGTAGCATATTATCTACATATTGTTCTGTACTCTTTACTTCACTGCTCCATCATGGTTATGTCCTCCAGCATTTTACGCCTATTTTGTGCCATTTTTGTTTAACAGTATGAAAAGAGCTAATGCATTGCCTTATGTGTTTTATCTCTGTACTTGATAAATGCAGGTAGTGCTTTTCTAGGTGTACTCCAGCAGTACTCTGGCATTGGTAAATTAGATGTGCAGTACATACCTGACTCAGGATACCTGGATTTTTCATCATTAGGTTTTGAAGTATAAAAAGATATTGAACTCATATTTTTATATGCTGACAGTTATGTAGGGGTTTTTTATGTACTGTATATATCAACCAAGTTTTCCTAAAGAAAGTTTATTATTATGAATGTTTCCCTTCTCCTGCTACAAGACGTGGTTTGTTTTCTCGTTATGTATGTATAAATGAATATACAGCACGCACAGTCATGCAGATGTTAACACTGGTGAGAAATTTCAGATTGTCCAGAGGCTAATCAAGCTTTTTTTTCTTTCGTTCTTCTCTAAAAATATATATCTCCATACTCGAAATCTACTTTGGAAATAACTTCTACTTCAGTTTGAAAGTCCAGTAGAGTGTTCAAAGTAGTTGGGACTTTTCTTCAAGTGGTTAGATTTGGACTTTCATGGGAATATCCACAACATCTTCTGTGTGTTTATGTGTGTCCTATCTGCAGTACCATAGACAGATTTTAAAAAGCAGCCTTAATAACTTCTTTACACCCTGTATATAGTGTATGTATTTGGTTATGCTTGTGTTACACTTTAAAAATGAACTTAATTTCTGCATTGAGTATTGCACACATTTTTCAAATTAAGAATATATTTTGTAACATCTCATTAAGCACAAGAGACCATTAATGCTTTGAAATACTATGTGTAAGTACAGCCATACACAGAATGTTTTAGTCAGCTTTTGTTTGAAAACAATCAAACTAGCAGTTCTGTGGGTAGCTGAGTTTGTTGGAAGTAACCTTTGGAATTAAAGATCCTTGGAATATGGATTGAAATTACTTTTTCCTTTATTTTGTAAAGTGCCTCTGTAGCATACTTTGAATCAGTTACTATATTGATTATAAGTAAAACTAATATTGTGTACTTTTAGATCTATGGTTTATTTTTTTAGTTGCATAGAAAAGACTGGAATGGTAACAATGTATTACAAAATGTCAGAGAGCAATAAAACCATTCATACTATGGCCACTGCAAACCTCTTTATTTGTAAGCAAGAAGTAAGTTGGGAGGGAAGGGGTTGAGGGTCTTTAGCCCTTTCAGTGTGCTTGCCTAGGAATTCCACTGCAGGAGAACAGAAATTGAACTTCTAGTAATAAATGTTTATAATAAGAATCTCCTCTGCAAACCCAGGCCCAACCTAAGCTCACTGATGGTAATTGAAATATATCATTATAACCATTGGAAAACGGAACCCTGCATGAACAGTAGCCCCTGGCTTTGGGCAGCTGTACTTTGTAAAGGCTGGAAGAGACACAGGCATGAAAATTGCTTTCTGGCCCTGTGGTGCCATCCCTGTTCCCTGAAGCTCTGAAATATCCACAATTTCTGCACTTCTTTGTCTGAGTACTTCCTGCTTACTGCTGTGTGCAAGAGTAATCTGAAAAGCACAGTGTGGAGTGTTTTACTCCTTGTACTTAAAAAAACACCAATAAATGACTGATCCTTTAAAGAGATCTTTTGAGATGCCAAGGTGTTGAGGAGTTGCACTTGCACTGTTTCTTTTATAGGACTGAAAGCTGATGAACTATTAGACCTTGTAGAGCAGTTGTGAGTTCTGATTTTGACATGGTTGTTGTGATCAACAGATGGTAATGACTGAAAGGAATAGTGGAGAAAGGACCAAAAGTAACTACAGTTACTTGGTAAAATCCCTTTTGTTTTCCATCTTATGCAAGCAAAGAAGAGGATGTAAGTATTCTGGATAACTAGACTTGAACTATTTTTTTTTTCTTCTGTCTATGTAATTCCTCTCTCTAATTTTGTGAAGGAAGGCAGCATGGCATGTTAAAGTATTCAGCAGCAGAAGTGACCACAGGATTTCAAATATGGTCTGCTTTTCTACTATTACAAGTCAGGTTTCTTTTTTCAGTGCTCCTCACTTCTGTGGTCTTGCTGCCATGAATACCTCAGAAATAAAGTCCAAAGAATTCTTTACTTGATCAGTGTACACAATGGGAATAAATAGTTCTTTGAAACAACTGCTGAGAAAGATAATCAATTACACCATGGTAGCACTTGGGTGTCCAGTAATTTTGCATCTTTCATGAGAAAGTGTTACTATCATCATGATTTGAAAGTCAAAAAGTCTGCAAAGACACTTGATACACTTACATGTCAAATGAGCAGTGTGAGTCCATGATTCAAAAAAGATAACATATCTTTGCCTCCCATCAAAATATGTGTCTGCTAAGCTTTGCACTTAGACACTTCCTTTTAAAAGTATCTTTTGCTAAGACACTTCCTTTTAAATGCTGCTCATAAACTTACTTTTAGCATGTATTTGATTGCTTTGGAGGTTTTTTAATAGCTCATTATGTCATGCAGAAACAGGATAGATGAAGCTTATACTTGGCTTATACTAATGAAGTGGAATTGCTAACAGTTACTTCATTCTTGCTTGTAGAATCTTAATTCTCTGAAACTACTTTCCCAGATACTTGATTCCCTGCCCCCTCCCCCTTCCTTATTTCCATATTCATTTTGCTCTGTGGAGCTGCCAGGGTTCTGAGGACACTAAAATGCCCTAATTGCCCAAAATAGCCTCATCCCTGCTCTCGCTGGCCATGTGTTCTGGGCAGCATTTCAGATCAGGCCTGGGCAGCTCCTGTCAGCAGCCTCATATCCCGGGTGAACCTTGAAACCTGGGCTATGGGTAGCTTTACCCCTAGTCCCATCTTCTGCTGTTTGTGATAGGACTTCCTGGATGGACCCTGAACCTGCTTCAATATTTTGCCCTGTCTGATCATCCCTGGACTGTCAACAGAGCCCTTCTTTTTCCTGGTCCTTTCAGGGGGAGGCCACTGCACTGTGTTCACCCACAAGTCCCAGCTTGTCCTCCTTCTGGGAGTGGACCTGCTCCTCTTCCCAGGAGGAATATCCAGTGCTGGTACAGGGTATTCCTCCTGGGATATTATCCATGTGTAACATACTCCTGGCTTGTGTTGTCTTGAAGCAGACCAATGAGTTAGGTTAATGGGGAGGTGAGAGGGGAAGGGGAAATGTCCATTTCCAGTCACAAGGTAGATGGGAGGCTTCTTCCATTGATTTTAATCTTGGGACTAAGGGTAGCATACAAAAATGTCTATATCCCTAATTTGGCAAAAATATTTGAAAATGGATCTCCAGAATGTAACCAGGATTGGAGAAGGGGGAAAAAAGACACTGGATACTTAGGAGGAGTTTAAGATAAGACAAGTGCCGAGTAGTGTAAACACAGCAGTGGAATGTCCTGAAGATCTGGCTCTAGTTTTTCCAAGTATTTAACACAGCTGATGTTTTATAAACAACGGCATGCTTTATAGAAAACTCAATATAAATTGTTAGAATTTCAACTTAGATCTAGATTTTTTTTTAAGCTCAAAGTTTTAGCTAGTCATTAATTAGAGTTCTTTATCAGGGCAGGAGGGATTTTAACATCTGGAATAAATAATCAGTGTCTTTCCTTGTGAAACATAACAGCCTCTAAAAGTAGGAGGAAATTGTACTGGATATATTCTGGGAACATAATCAAATGAAAGGAACACCAATAGGTTTTGATTCTGCTTTCATTTAAATGAATAACCAAATTTTCATTGACTGCAGAGAATGAATCCATAATACCAGCACTATTATGCCAGACCCAGACTAGCTTGAATGACTGTCAATGTGTTTAGTTCACCTAATTAATGAAACTATTCATGTCTCAAGACAGAAAGCTTGACTGGAAATGAGAAGCAGACCACATGTAATCAATGAGGTTTTGTCATCAACCAGCCATAGAGTAGGTCTAATCAAACCAATACAGGACATGACTGAAGCAAATGAACATCAGCACTGTATTATCTACAGCCAGTGCATCATCACAAAACTTAATGACAAAGTATCACCCAGATTAAGATGGAAATAATGTCTGATGCTAATCAGCACCACTTGCTCATATTGTAATACATTTCAAAATATGTTGAGTGGCAGCTGAATTCAAAGTCAAGACAAAGTGAAGCTTGATTGAATGCTTAGTGATATATTAGATGCTTTTTCAAAATAGGAAAATACATAAAGCTTTTATACATTAAGAAGTTGAGTAGGTGTTTGGAATTTTGACAGCACACCCTGGAAAATTAGTAGCTTGGGAAACAGAAATAATTACAATCATGTGCCAATTTTAAAGGACATTTGTGAGCCTGATACAGGCAGAACAGACAGTAGGCTTTCATTTCTGGACTAATTCCCATGACTTTGACATTAATATTTGAAACTAGTATAGGACTAAATCACATTATCTGGGTATTCACACAGCAGTCATGAGGAGAAAGAGAATCTCATTTAGTCTTAGGCCTTATCTTTAGATAAACACAAATCCCCTACCTAATCATAACTCCTATTTTTATATCTAATGTGAGAAACAATGAATATCTCTATTTTCTTCAGTAACAAAACAATATATTAAATGAGATGTTAAGAAATTTCCCCCCCCTTTTTTTTTTCATGTAATAAACTTATTTATTCAGCCAGGTGAGATGCCTTTCAGGGGAACAGTAGAAGCTAATATTCCAGTCATGCTGATCATATGGGCTTATTGTGCCTTTAACACCTCTCTTGATGGCCACAGTGTGTTTGGAGCTCCCTGCATGAGCACTTTTCCTAGTGGTGAGCAGTCAGGCAAAGAGAGGACTCTGAAGATGGAGGTGTGACTGAAGTGCTTTCTGCTGAGATTGTGGTAAAAATGCACCCCGTGCACATTAGCGCTCTGAGTTCTATGATCTAAATGACCTTCTAACAAAAAAATTCAGTGCAGTGTCATGAAAGTAGAATGTGAGCCTTCCTGATGGTCTTTTATATATCTGACTGCCAGAAGAACAAGAAACAGATATTCTTACCAGCTAGAATACAAGTGGCACAACTGTCTAGATTGTCTTTTCGAGTGAGAAGGGCAGAAAAAACAGTGGAAATCCCTACTTTTTCCCTAGATATTCTCAACATTTATATTTGCCTTAGGCCACATTAGATCAAAAGAATTGGTGATATATCCCTCATGATAAACAGGATTTCAGTAAATTTCAAAGCAGTTCAAAATTTTCTCCAAAGTAGAAAATTTGATATAAAGTGAGGAACTCCTACTGTTCTTCTACTGAGTTCTATTTCCGTGTTTCAAAATGCTAATAATCCCTGTGAACCTTCCTTAAAACAGGCTCAGTGGGGACAACAAAGAATAAACCAGCATGGAAAATGGACTCTGCTCATGTTCAAAGGAAAGAAAATCACAGATGCTGAGGGCTTTTCAAATGTGCTGAACCACAACCATTTTCTGTTTCATTCAGAATTGGCTTGAAGCGTGTCGTGGAGCACTGCTGTCAGTGCAGTGTGGAAATACAAAGCTCTGACAGGTTTTTAAAAGTTGTGATAAATGAAAGCAGGTCTGCTTTGAATGTGATGGGGTGAAATGGAAGAAATGTGCTTCCCTTTTGCTCTTCCTGTGAAATTTTCTGTTTGCCTCCCATACAGGAATGTATAATTATGCTTCTATGGGAAATGAGACTTTTTGTCAACCTAGATTTTAACAGTCTGTCTGCTGAAAAATGATTTGCTCTCTGCATTCTGCAGTGACAGCTATGTAGTGTTTCAGATATTGCAGAATGGCATGGGGGTGTGGTGGGACAGACCAGAAGAGGTGTTGAGGTGGCTCTGCTTTGCACTCTTGTTAGTCCAGTGCTGTATATCCATATATATCCTGTATAGTTACAGCAGGAGAGATAAAGAATTGCTCCTTTTCTAGAGCACATCCAGGCCACTGGGGTGCAGTCCTGGGATAAGCACGTCCACAGGCATGTATTTGTTTAGTTTGGACTATAAACTTTCACTTGCCAGGCCTAAGACTTTCATACCCTCATTTGTGTTACATGTTACAAAAATGTATGTACTTGGGATCAGGCCTTCTTTGTTTCAGACTCCAGAAGCACTTAGATGAGAGTTAGGCTGCAATCTATTTGCCTACCAGCCCCCTAAGTGTACCTGGAGCAGAGCTACAGTCGCTCAGGATTTTTTTTTCAGTCAGAAGGGAGGCATCTGGAGATTTTAGAGAGACTCACAAGTCATTTTGAGCAACATTGACATTATGGTATAGGTACTGAAGCTGTAGTAATCTAAAAGGAAAATCAGAAATTGTGTCATGTTTTTCAGAGGTGACTTGGGGCTGGGTTATCAGATATCTATAGCTCTCTCTCTATATATATATATATATATATATATATCTCCAGTTGGTGTTATGATACAGATCAAAACTTTGTACTTGGATTCTGATGTGCAACCTGTCTTTTCCTAATTTAGGTACTGGTGTCAACAAATGCTAAGTGTCCACATATATCCCTCACTCTGAGAACAAAGCTAATGCCCCTGTCCAGTAGAAAACTCCAATAATCTTACAGTGAACACCTAAGTTCTTCTGATTTACTGCAAGAAAAGTCTTAAATCCTTTTTATGAGGCATTTGTATTTGGTTACCTAATCATAAATACAAACACTTGTTAAAATTTCTGAAGACTAATCCAAAATATTTCCATGGTAATTAGACAACAGAATGCTTTTAAAAATCCCACCAGGCTATCTGCCTGGTTTCTAAAGGAGTAGCTTTAAGAATCTCATCTAGATAACTAAAAAAATGTAAGATGAATGAGGTAATATTCATGGTATCATTAATTACTTTCAGAATAGAAATGAAAGACCAATTCTTATAAATAAGCTTGATCTTTCACTTATTGATCTTTCACTTACATTTGTTATGTATGGACATTTTTCATACTCACATGAAATTCCAGTATTTAACTTCACTCACTATGTATTTGTCTAATTTGGCTTGAGTCATTGTTGAGAGACCTTTCCCCTTAGCTGCCAATCCCAGTGTAAGGCAAGTTATATTTAAATGCTTACTGGCAAAATCATCAGTTTTTCAAGGATTCTGGTTTATATTCATAACTTCCTCCTCTCTTTCTTTTAAAAATGTCCTTGAACACATGATGTCTAAGCTAAGCACCTCATGACAGGCTTGCTGACCAGCTCCCACTCACTGTGAACCTTATTATTCATGCTGTATTTGCACTACCACAGCTTCCCAGACACATCAACTATCCCAACATTTTTAAACATTGTGCATAATCTGGAAGATTAGAACTCAAGTCAGTTATTGGTTGAAACATTAGAGATAAAACAAACCCCCAACTAGTTTTCCTTGACGATAATGAAATGCACCATAATAATCTAAAGTATTGCTAGACAGTTGTCATATTTATGTTTTTCCGTCCTTTAGGTACTACATTATTCTTAGATCCACCTGGAAATATCATATATATTTTCCTTATCCTATTGCAGGGTTGTAACTAAGTTAGGAAAGGAGTATAGTTCACTACTATCCAGGAATCAAGAAGCCTTTTCAGACCCAATAGGCACTTAAGTATTTACTTAGGGTTAAATCCCTAATCCATGGAATCTGTTCTGCTTCAACATCTGTAAAACATAAATAATACTTTTATTACGTTTTAAATTAAATTCAACTTCCAAGCATCTCTATCCAAGTTTTTGATGCTCTTCATGCCAACCAACACGTGAATTCCTGATATTTGCAAAAGTAAGCTTCTGCAATCAACTGCCTGCCTGCCTGCTTGCTGGCTTTGGGGCATGCCCAAAACTATGCAAGTCTCAACCACAATCTATTTAACTTCTCTAAAACACAAAGTAGACATCCTCCTGCATATTTCATTAGCAGGAGCTAGCTTTGTCAGAATACAAATGTCAGATCAGAGCTCACACACAACCTTGAGATTGAGGCAGTATAACCAGGTCATCCTCCAGGGAATACAGCCCACATGTGTGTGTTGGTTTTACTACGAGTGAAGCACTATATACAGTTCCATGAACGTGGAAGAGGAAAATCCATGTCCTTTGGACTTTCTGGAGAATCAATAACTTTTCAGAAGCACCAACTGAGAGAGGGGCTGCAGTAATGAATCACTCAGTTCTTTTGGCAGACGCTTCTAGGAACAGCTGAGCCCCAATTATTTCCCCACATAACTATAGATTATTCCTATAATAAGGACTTTCATGGACCAGACCTGCCAAGTCAGGCACTTGTCAATACCCTTCAGGCTACTAGGTTAGTATTTATTCTGAAGTTATCAAAGGAGAAGCTATGCAATTTGCTGAGTCTATAATTCTGCTGGTGATAATTAAGCTCTGCTTTGCCCTAAATGTTCCAACAAATGGGTCAGATGCAAAAAAAGAAGAAAATGCTCAGCAATATTTCTGTATTCTGTCTACATCGTGAGGAAGAGAAGTAAAGTTTTACGTCAGTGTACTTATTATTTAGCATGGTCTCATTCTCTAAGCATACAGAATCCTTTTTCTTCAAGTACCTCCAAATTCAATTAGTTAGGACTTGGCAAGGAAGAAAAGAGCAGCTGAGGAGGAGGGGGAGGGAGGGGTAAGTAAGCTGGTAAGATGAGTAAGGTCTTTAGACAGAGGCCATGTTCAAAACTCAGATCTAATGGCAAAACCTCTTTTGGCTTCAGGTGCCTCTAAATGAGCCTTCATTTGAATGAGAAGGTGAGAGAAAGCCCTCAATCTGACAAATGAAACTACAAGAATGATCAGAATGGCATTATAAAACATTTCCAAGTTCAGTTCTTACATTTCATGGGGCTTGGAACCTGAGAAAGTACACAGAGCATTGTATATTCAGGAAAAAATGGATTTTAATAGAGCTTGGACTGAATTCAGGGTGACTTTTTTCTCAACAAATTTGCTCAGATAATAGCTTTGTAGTCTTGCTATGATTTGGGCTAAGTAAATTTTATAAACTGTAATTTTGCGACTCTTCAAACCCAGTCAAAACTTAGGTAGAAATTTCAGTATGGTTGGATTACAAATGCAAAAGCAAATGATGGATAAAAGAAATGCGAAGCACAGGAAGTTTTGGGCACCAAATTAAACTTGAATTCCAGGCAGAGGGGGGTCTGCTTTGTTTATGTTTACTTACTGTTTTTTCCCTAGTAGAATTTATGTAACATCAAATAACTTTCCTGCTGGAAACAGAATCCAACAACTTTTTTGTTTTCTGTAATAAAGGAGATATTGAGAATCTCCTTATGAGACTACTGAAAGTATCTGGGATTTAGATGATGAAAACTGTACATAGGATTGGCATTGTTCATTTGAAGTTCATTCCTATATTTTTAGTGAAGCATTTAAAATATCAAGGGTCACCCCTAGAAAAAAAAAACATAAAGATACCTTTTCATTGTTGCACAGTATTTTCAAAATTCTCAGACATGTCTGCTCCTACAGATTCTACTCCCTGAATGAAGTTTCCTGGCTCAAACTTCAAGCTTAAATGAAAATAAACACATGAATAAAAATCTATTTCTTACAGTTTTCCTTTATTTCAGTGGTTGCAAAAGGAACTAATACGAATGGAAGCAGTTGAGCTGTCACATCTTGTTATCTCTAGAGGAATTTGCAGGGATTTATATTCAAGTAAGTTGCATTAGTTAAAGTTTCTTGCTACCTATCTCAGAAAAAAAAAACCTCAAGGCTGGCATCTTAGGAGCTGTGAACAGGTTTAAAAATCATTGTAACTTGTCATTTGAGCAGAACTTGCTAAGCATTTAAATAAAGCTGTAAGATGGAAATTGCATCAAACGACTCTATTTTCAGACTCTGTTTGGGAGAGACTCCTAGAGCTGAACGTTGGCCAATGAATACCAGAGCTTTGTTCTTTAGAGACAGCTGCACGTGTCTGAATTACATTGCTGTTATTGCCTCTGGAAAGAAAAGAGCCTCAGCAGATTAGGGAGTTTGTTATTCCAGTGGTTCCAGAGGCAAACACACCATCCTTCTATGGATTTGCCTTTGGTGCAGTATAAGTGTTAGCAAAGCTGTTTCTACTTGGCTCCATTGAAGCAGCAGAGAAAGGGGTAGTTAGCTTAAAGAGTAGGTGTGCTTGGCTCTGACTCATTAATTTCTCAAGTAACTCCAGTTTTATTACATTTTGTTGAAATACTAGTCATGGCACTTATCCAGAATGTCAAGGTGTTTGTTTTGGATGGAATTTATAACACAGAACTGAAACTGGATTTCAGCATGGTCCATAGCCTCTTACTGGATACAGGAGTACTTCGCATGGCTTTGCATATCTAAATGGAGAACTCAATCAAAAGCTGCTTAAGCCTTGAGTGAAAAGGAGCAAGATTTAGGCCCCTGAATGCTTTTATTTCTGAAAACAGACCATATCAGCCAAGTTTGTAAGTCTCTGCAGGGCTGTGCTTTAAAGAGTCCAGAGTATTTTACCACAAGCTTTCATATTTAGGCCCATAGCAAAAAAAGCTTCTTGAGGAAAGGCTATTTGCAGCATGATGGCTATGAACATAAAACCAAGTACAACTATGTCTGCCAGGCTTTTCTGGTAAAATGAATCACTATCAACATCACACCTTGCGTCTGTGTTCTGCTGTGTATAAAGCAGCAATACTTTGAATGCTCTTACTGTAAAGGCTTTTTTGCCAGACAGAAGGTAGGATTTTCTTTGATACTTTAGTATTTTGCTAGATTTGAGACATTGAGGAGAAGGTTTCTATATTTATTTTTAAAAACTCTTCATTTTCTAGAAAATACACATAGTAATAGAAAAAAATAATGCTTATGTAAGTTTTTTATGGGTGATTCTCTTTTATGGAGCAACTCCATATACTATAGAAATCTTACAAGCATGTGCTCATTATGATCAAATTTTGAGGAGTACTGATAAAGAGATTTTCCTGTGATTTCATCAATATCCCTATGGCAGTAAGTTCCATCTTGGTGAAAAACTGAACATAAAAATATAAGGCATATTGTCTTACTGAGAGACCTCCAAATTCAATTGGTACAAGAAATAATGTAATTAAACAGTTTAAAATATAAAGAAGTGTAACAGAAGAATGAACTAAAATAAGTTTTCTATCAAGCAATCAGAGAAATGCATCTCTCCTCCAAAATAAGATTTTTCTAGAACAAGCCTCATTAGGTTGTTTTTGTGCTGATTTCTGTAAATGACAGTTCTACAAAGAACAGCTCATTGTGCAAAATATTAGCCCTAACTATTTTTCTATATATTGCCAAACTGAGTCCAAAGTCTTTCATGAAGAAAGCTGCCACATTATACAATTCAGTTCAACAATGAGACAGGATCAAACTAGGATAAAAGTTGTTTCTGCCTAATTTTAAAACAATTGAAGTACTTTTGTGGTATGTACTGCTTTACTTGGGATTTCATTGTTAAATATTTTAGCATTTTCAAACTTTGCCTTGCTTCATATCATAGTTAAGTGATGAGAGCCAAGACATGTCTATAAACTGTAGAGAGTACAGCTAAGGAAGACAGGACTGGAGCACATGGCAGACAAGGTGACATCGAAGGACTGGCACTAGCCATGTGAGGAGGGGGTTGCAGAAGAAAAGCCAGATTCTTCAGGTAAGTTCGGAGTTGAAGCACAAGATATGATGGTCACAAGATAAAAGAAGGGAAATGCAGTGTGATTAGTGTTACAGGAAAAAACATGCATCACCTTAACCCCTGGCACATTCTGCCACAAACAGGCCATAAAATCCTGGAGATTTTCAACACTCAGTTGGAAAGCCATAAGCAATTTGACCTAACTTTGAAGGCAGCATGGCTTTCATGTCCCCTCTGACCTAAAATACTCTGGCTGCTGAATCAGTTGCCACTAGATGAAGCCCTCAGCCACCTGCACATTCCTTCCAGTCATGCTAACCCCACATTGGTGGCCAGCTGATCTGTATAAGCTGTGAGTTGGAGACTCCACAGCTTCCTTCAGGTGCTAGATGTCATAAGCCACAGTCTCAAATATGTCTGCCTCCAAAAACTCTTGCTAGGAGTGTTGCACCAGGAGTATTCAACAAGTGGCACTGCTCCTCTGGATTCAAACTTCATCTTTGTGATGGGAAGCCTGGCTAAAATGGTGTCAAACTGCTCAGTGGTGGGATACCTGCGTTCCAAAGACCAGTTGTTGCAGAAAGTTTACTGTTTACATAGAAATGGCTCATCCTCTGCAATGGTGGAGACTCAGGAAAGACAGACAGACTTCACATGGCATAGACTCCTGAGCAGGAGGAGGAAGAGGGGCAGGAGCAGGCAGCAGCTACTTCTGCACTTCAGCTGGCAGCTGTGACCACCTCTGGCTCTGCTGCTTCCCTGATGCTTTACAGGTGCCACATGAGCAGCCTCTGTGCAGGTGTGAAGAGATGCAAGGTAAGGAGTGTGCCAAGCTGCACTGCAGCTGCTTGGTGGAGTGGATGAAGCCAGGGTGCTCAACAAAGATCTAGTCTTTAAGTTGACCTTCCCATAAGTACTTAGGCTCTTTGCCCTTTTATGGATCTCAGAAATAATGGAGACACATATTTATGGTTCTTTCAATGCCAAGAATGTGAATGCCACTTATCCAATTATTACTATTGACTTCAAATGTGTGGTGAATGTGTCAGCAATTTCATTTAATTGTCAGATGAAAAGCAAAAAAAAAAAAAATATTCAATACAATAGTTTCTGGATAAAACTATTAGATGACAAATAAAGTAGAAAAGTGAATGCCATTTTGAAACTAATTCCGCATTTTCAGGCCTTCTAAAATATTATTGACATTTACATGAGAGCTGAGAGATTTAATTTTCTGTAGTAAATACACTTAGAAAAAGCACAACAAAGAGCAAAAGTAGGAGGAACAGGGCACTCCAGACTATTAATTGTAGTCAAGGACCATCAATAGTTCCCTGCAGTAGTTACTTGAACAATGAATATAGCATGACTTTTTGTCTAAGAAGTCAGAATATCTTTACTATAATAAAAAGTTTCAATTCAGGAACATATCAAAAAAAATATCCCCCAAAAAACCCAAAACCCAGCTGTAACAAACCTTCCAAGTTTTAGGCCTGGATGAGAGATGGAGAACAGAATCTCAAATCAGAGCTCTAAAAGAAGATAAGGTAAGCATTTAAATATAAAAAGTATATGAAAACTTAGTTTTCTTTGCTGCCAGTAAAAATAGTTAACATAATTCCTCAAGGGAATACAGAGATGGAAATCTGGATAAAATATAGCCTCCTCATGAGGACTGGAAGACTGTTTCCTCCCTTGTTGGAAGGGTCTTTGTATTCTATTATTAATTTTTCAATAGGTGACTGAGATACTGATGATAAAGTATATGTGTTTCCATCCAAACAGTGTGGCAACCAGTGACAGCACTATGATTCAATGAAACATGGAGAGCCAAGAATAAGCTCTTATCTGTCTAAATAGTCTAAAGAAAAATGTACTTTTTAAAATAAAAAGTTGGTTTAGTCTAAGTACACTTTTCTGTTAAATCTTGCCTTCAACCAGAAACTAATCTTTTTTTTTTTTATTTGCTTGTTTGGTTGGTTGGTTTTTATTTGGTTGGTTTTTTGGGTTTTTTTTTTTGTGTAGTCTTTCACGTTGCAAATCATAAGGAATATATTTCCTATGTTACAGATATGGCTGAGTTTGCCTTTGCACCACAGAATGGCTTAAAGGATGTCTCAAAACCCTTTTTAGCCCTGATTTTCAAAGTTGTTATGACATTCTAGTATGAACCTGAGCTTGCCCCAACCCACAATGTGATAAGGAAATACAGTCAATGTTAATGTTACATCATTTGGGGGTTGCACATCTACTGGCATCAATAGAAGAGAAAAGCTCATTCTCTACTTTGACTTTTCAAAGTTCTGTTTTGGAACTGACAATGTCTGGTCATTTAGAACAAACATAAAGTTACTTCAAAAACAACCATTACCACAACATTGTTTTCAAAAACTTGAATGTAGTCATTTTGTTTTGTTTTAGTTTGTATTAAAGTTATGCAAAATAGAAGTTAAGCATGAAGATACACACTTTTGTCTGCTATATGTAAGAATGGCATTATTGAAATCAATGAAACCATTTCTGTCTGCTCCAAAATGTTATGTCATCCTAAGACAACTGTGTGCTTTGCAGGAGTAAAAATTACTGTCTGCCATGACTTTTGGGAAGATTCTCGCTGTCTTACCTACCAGGATTTTGCATAAGTTGTGTAGTATATACGATCTAAATACAACCAAATGTAGATTGGGGGGGAGGGAAGTATGGAAGGTTTACCTTATGTGGAAGTTGTAATTGAAAACAAAAGGAACTGGAAAGTTCCTACTCACATTCTGTTGTAAATAATAATAATAGTTGGCCAAGCCAGTGAAATATGGAGACTTTTCAAATTAACTGTGCTTTAATGTTATTATTTCAAGGCACTTATTATCAGACATTGTACTTTTTAATCTCTTCATTGCTCAGACATCATAAATACAGCTATATATATAGACACATATGTACATATGCAGACACACATACATAAATGTATGTGTGTATGCACATATTTAAATATGATCTTTTCTTTTGCATTCGCCTTGGCTTTTTTTCTTTTCTGCTTGTCCTGTTTGTCTCTGTGGCCTGGTCTCACATTTCCTGAGATGCAGATCACTCAGCTCCTGATGACTCTGTGCTCATGAAGCTACAAGTTCTGTAAATTTAAGCACATATATAAACACTTCCAAGGAACAAGGACTTGGTTGTCTCTAGGCACCTAAATATAAACATCTGGATATAACTTCTATTTAATTTTGCAATTTCTATGATTTCTATTGCAACAAGGCTAACCTAATTGCCTGTGTGATCCTACTGGTCTTAACTCCCCTATTAGATACTAGAAATACTATGCATTCCATGTAATGTGGATTCCCAGTGAATTGTGGTAGGCAATTTCTCTGCCTTTATCTAGGAGTTTCTAACTATTCTGAATTATGCAGTGAATCTTTTCCTGACCAAAAAATTTTGTTCAAGTTGTCATCACTTTTTAATTACTGCATTTTCCTTCTCATTTGTAAATATGTTTATGATGTTTTACATATTATATGATGTCAGGGGTTTTTTTCAAAGCATCACTTGTTCTCCAGATGCAGAACGTTTTTGGCTTTGCTATATAACACCCTCCAAAAGCAAAACCTAACTTCCACTAAAAGCATTAGTTCTGTTGAAATGTCATATATGTACATTTATATGTCTTTTAATAATATGTTTTCCTTGCATAGAGAACAATCTCCTTAAAATATTTTAAGGATTTTTAAATTAACATATACTCACATTAGAGGAAATCCACACATAACAAATGAAGTTGAAAGTAATAAGCAGTTACAAATTTTGTCCATGTTATCTGTTGAAATACTACCCAAAGGGGACACTGAATTTAGTAGATATTGTGCTAGAAGTTTTAATCCCACTTGAAAGAAATATCTTTTTTTTTTTAATTTGTCTTATGATGCACCTTTCCAGTTCTGATATTTATCAGTAATCTTCTACTGAATTCCATAAGCTAGTTATTGTTTTACTATTAGACTTTATAATGCATTCTCTGGCATACTCCTCAAATTCCTACCTTTACTCACCTCAGATAGCACATTTGTCCACAGGAATTTTTGATACATGTGGGAATGTAAATTTTTATTATATGTGTGAGTGGTAATGATATTACTTAGATAAAACCCTTCTGAGGAAGGAAGTTGAATTTGGTCAGGAGCTGGAATCCTATTTACCTCACAAAGATGTTGTCCAGCAATCTAGTAGCTTCTAGATCATTTGGCATTAAATTACATCAGATTAATTCTCAAGCTGCAAATTACTAGTTCAATCTTCTGAAGCCCCTTAAAGGATTTTGGATGAGCATCCAAACCTGGTGCAGCCCAATCTAAATTAGTTTGTATGAGCTGATGAGACCACAAAACAAGAAGAACTACTTTTCATTTGTGCCACCACGTAAAAAATACAATGACCATATACAAAAGAAAGCCATAAGGTCTTGCTAATTACATTAAATAATTAAACATGAACATATGCATAGTACCATCTCAATAGCTAAAAGCTGCAAAATAAAGTACTCATTTGTAGTGGAAAACTACGACAATAGCTGTTCATCATGAATCTGAAAGACAGGCTGGCTGCCAGACAGAGGAAAGAAAAGAGGGAAACGTAGGGCAGAGAAAGATTATTTTTTTCAATGACACTTTCCTACCTCCTGGCTAGCTTCTGCCACGCTCTGTGGAATGAACATATAAATGCCCTCACGCACAGAAGAGTTATTGTTAAAGGTGCTGACTGAAAACTCTTAGATTTTAGATCTTCTTTAATTGAAACTTTAAGGGGTTTTGCATGTTTCTATTGCAAATATAAATGTGTTCTCCATTGCAGAACTGGGTAAGACAAATCCAATCCAAGCAATCTGTATCTTTGCCAAGTCTACATTGTTGTAGTAGTTTTAGTAGTTGTTTACTCTATATTAACTTATAAAAAGGGATAAAACAGTGGGGTGAGTGGGGTGAGGAAAGCTCACAACACCCTAAGGAATGCATTAAGCTGAACATTTTTGTTTTATAAGGAGAAACATATACCAAAGACTTTACTACCCCTTAACACATCAAAATTTATTCGAAGATTTCTACTTTGTACATGTGTTAGAAATTCCTAACTGGAAAAGGTAATGCCTTTTTCAAATGCTGGTAGAAAGTAACACTTTTATACAGAAAAGTCAGGCCTGGCAGTCTCATTGCCTAGTCTAACACAGAGCAGGAAAATTGTTCTTTCTAGAATCCTAACCCAAGAAATTTGAAATTTCTGAAAAACTGAAAAGCTCTCCTGCATTATCTAGGAGTGAAGTTCAGGTGAACATATGCCAAGTGCTGATAGAAAATACAGCACCACAGAAGCGTCTTTGTAACAAGTAGCAATTTTTTTTTCAGCTGGATTGCACTTTTGAAAGGTTTCACACATGTTTTAAATGTGATTATGCTGTGGCTGTCACTTTGCCAAAGTGTTGGGTAGCATTTTAAGAATCTTTTGGGAGGCATATTAATATCAGACTGCAAATTTTAATCACAGTTCACTGCATAGAATGTATATGAAACCTATTTGATTCCTAGTCTGCTACTAGAGAATTTTTTTATCTATATGTCCCAATTTCTCATTTTTATTTTATCCAAATTAACATTACTTTTGCCATTAGTATAGATCAACCACTGCAATTTATATCTTCCCAAACCTCAGTTCCACTCCATTTATTAAAAGCATACTAGCTCTTCTTGCAGCAAGCATTTTGCACAGATTTTATATCTGATTTTATTGTAATCACTCAATTCTTAATGTTCCTTTGACTCGTAATCTTTTTGCTCTGCTTGGTGTGCACCTTGCACTATATCCAAAATAGTCTCAAATCTTATTTTCCAGTAGCTCATATGAGAAAACACAACTGATCTTATCCCTCAGCTCATTGCCACTGTTGTATTCTACGTAAATTTTTTAGTCATCCTATAATTTTTATTTCACTTACTCTACACATTTAATGGAAACTCTGTAGGACTTATGAACTAATCCCTTTACAGGTCACTTTTATGTCCAAGCAATCTACAAGCATTGCTTCTGCCCTCAGTGATCAGTGCTACTGGCAAATCTTATCCTCTGCGATTGTAGAGCTTTAAGAAAACAGTGGGGTTTGTCTCTGAATCAGTTGGGAAATCTTTCTGTTTGTTGGGAACTTTATCCTCCCATCCAGGCTGGACACTGAAGACTGCATGTGTTCTCATACCCCTGACTTTCTGTGTGGGCACAGGGCAAGGCCAATTTACAGCCTATGAAAAGAAAGGGTGTGTTTTAGGGCTCCAGCAGTTTCTTCATCCCATGTTCTCATGTCAATTCATTTTGAAATGATACTCTGATTCCTTCCTTGCACCCCTACTGAGCGCTGCTGGCAGTATGGCTTTCTTTAATCCTCTGTGGGGCTCTTAACTCCATTACCACACTCTGCTACTTTATCCTTTGCCTCAGAGTCCGAGGGCAGAATTTCATATAAGAACATTATGTCTTAATCCACTAATTTTGATGTATATAAGCTTCTCTTTCAACAGTCTTGTAATTATATTATGTTCTCATAAAATAAACTACAATTACAGTCAATTTCCTGATTTAGCTACTACACAGACCAATTGCATTATATTTGTCTTTAAACATATTGTATACATTTGCATTTTTCATATGTTGTTTTTCAAGCTTCTCAAATGTGAACTCAAATGAAATTACACTCTGTTTTGTACTTGTAAAGGAAAATGTCTTCTTTCCATTTCCTTCCTTTTCAATGCACTGCTTTCTGTGAACATTTAAAACTAATTTATAAAAACCTTAAAATATATTAAAAATGTTTTAAAGGTAGTACCCTGGTGGCAGTTTCTCTCCTGTTCTCTTTAGGTATTATTCTCACAGGAGGTAGAAATTATTTCAATACCGTTCAGAAACTGGAACCAGTTAGTTTTGAAACATAATGTTGTGGGTTTTTGTTTGTTTTTTGATATATTGAAAGAAAATCTGGAGATGTCCATATGCTATCCAGCATTTGATTGGAATGTACTTGGGGTTTAATGGGGGTTTTAATGGAAAGGGGATTCACATTTGAAACAGCAGTTTATTCACATAACAAGAAACATTACCTAGAAGGTTAATATTTATTATTATTGCTAATTTACTTTTAAACTAAGACCAAAATTTTTTTACATGAGATTTGGTTTTGTCATGAAATGGATTGTAATTTGTTAACTTGTGCTGATGTATATAATATTGGAATCCCTGTTAAAATACACTGCAGTAGAAAACAACTGATCAATTTGGTCCAGTCAATCATAACTCTATAAAGAAAATATATTTCTGCATAATGTCATTATGGCCATGCATAATGAAACAACTGGACATTCATTTGTAAGCTAAAAAAAAAGGTAAACATTTTGTTGGGATGCCAGCAAATAAATGATTTGGAGAACTAACCCAAATAATAATATTCCAATAAATGATGCAGAATATAAACTTTTCTTCATTGCAGACTATAGAACAGGTAAATGAAGACACAAAGAGGGAATAAGTGCAGTAACTGAGATTGAAACATTCTACTAAAGAATGGTGGAGAAAAGGATGATTAAAGAACTTTAATATCAGTGCAACTTCAATACTAGTGCAGAAGTGAATGGAGCTTTATGATGGAGGAGGAAACTTGCAAGACTTGAATTCTTTCCATAGAGCTGCTATGGGACAAATAATTATTTTTCTGACTTAAGGATCTTGAGCAGAAAGGCAGAAATGGTGATTCCCTGAAACAAAACTTTACCAGTGATGGAGACTGAAGATTAAATTAATGATTTCCTGAGGAAATATTTCCTAATGTCATTGGAACAAAGTTGTACTGAAGCTCATTTACTTCTTTATAATTGAACTGAAACATCACATCTGCAGAAAGTGCCAAACAGAACACAAGTATCTTTAAAGAGACTTCTTTAAAGATAAACAGAAGTATTTTTACTACAAATGTTTCAGCATAAAGCAGATGAGAAGCTTAACAAAGCCTAAAGTAACTAAAACTGAGATTCCTATCCGTGAAACTCATGTTAGTGTCTGAATTGAGAATAGTTAGGGTAGATACTGGGATATAGAATTTTTTCAGTGGCAGGAATGCTTCATATATGACAAAGAAAAAGGTAGAAGAGTTGGGGTATGTAAGAAGCCTTTACTTTTACTGACTAGACAGAAAACTCAGTGGAAAATAGGAAAAGAGAGAGAGGCTGACTTTACTGTAGGAAAATGCATTGCCAGTGAACATCTGGATTATTTTGTGTGATGTGCTTAGGTTGCAAAAATTAATAATATTTTTTTCTTTTTTACCCCCATATTCTTAAAGAATTTGAAGAGCATCCTTACTAATAAAAAAAAAAGAAGTCAATAGTGCACTTATCTACGCTGATAGAAAATGTACTCATCTATTCTGAGTAACTCTTGATAGTAGTCATAAATTCTAAACAGGAAGTGAACTGGAGGAAAAGAAATAGGAAAAACATGAGAAAGATGGGTATTGCATTCCTAAATGGGCTTGTGGATAAATTGTTTAGCAGAATGCTCACCACCACCTCTATCTCTGTATCGTCCAGACAACTATCTGAATTGATTCTCCAAAGCTTTTGAAATGTTTCAAATACCACTTTCCCAAAGCTCAGCAATAGCAGCTTGTGTACATGCACACACTATGCTGATGATACTGACAATAGTGCTATCTTTCTTACATTTTCTCTGTTTTGAACAGACTGCTCATTCATGCTTTTTTCCCCCCCTCAAGTGCAGCATATTGCTACTTAAATAAAAAAAAAAGGCTGCACCAACAAATCTGGCAGAAACATAATTTTAAAAATTCCTTTCACAGCTTCAGGTTTTCTGTCATTTTTACCCTTTATCTTTACTGTGGACTCTATACTGATCCATAAACTCTGTCTTGCAGGTGAGATTCTAAATCTCTTGGAATATTTTCCTCCCTTCCTAGGTAAAAATAGATAAATGTGTTGTTTACTTTGTCATTTTGACTAAACTGTCATCATAGCACAGTATAGCAAGCTTGGCAGATATCTTTTTCTGACCAACCATGATACCTGGTCTACAACCCTTTCCACATTCTACAGTGAATTAATGTGGCACAATTCATGATTCTAGTACTTTTCTCACTCACTCTGCTTATGGTAGTTAGGTACTCACACAGGTACCTCCCTTAGTGTTTTCCCTATCAGTTAGTCTTTTATGCTTCTCTCCACGTTTTTTCAGCTTCTGTGCCATCATTAAGATATCATCAAAAAGTCATTATGTAAATTCACAATTGTGAGTATCCATTTCTTTTCAAAAAAAATTCTCCTCTACAGAATTTGCTAAAAAGCCTTGAAAGCCAGAAAAATTATGACAAATTTCTTATGCTTATCTTTGATAATGTATTGAAGTCTCTAAATTACAGATTTGTAAATCATGTACAAATGCTTAGCTAATAATTAGAAAATAGTTCTTGCAGTGAAGAAATCCACTATGCTAAATTTCTACAGCACATTATGAAAACTCCACATTAATTCTATATGGGTCAATTGGCATGAATATTTCAAACAAAACATTCAAGACCGACTTCACAAATCCAACCAGAACAGAACTGTGTAAACATTCATAAACAATTCATGTACACACTCTAGTAAGAAGATTTAAAGCAGATCTGCCAGTGATTACCAAATAATTAAGATCTTGACTCGCTCTTATAAGATACAGTTAATAGTTAATTGCAGTATTGTTTATAAACATTGAATTAGTATCTCTATATGCAGTCTATATTTCCATGCTTTATTTTTTTTTTTGAGGGAAAGTTGGTACTGATCCATTTATTATTTTTTATATACAGTCTGGAATTTAAGTTTCCTGATAAGAACATGAATCAAGCTAAAATATTTTTGTGAAATAGACAATACATCCCTCTATTTGCATGAAAAATGTTTCCAGCAAAGTAACTGTCTACATATTTTCATTTAAAAAAAATCTTAGTCACATAGGTAGTCTCCAAATGAACCTTTAAATTTTGCTGCAGATAATCTTTTATATCCAAATCGTTTAGGACAATGAAGCTTATGAAATTTAAATTGCTAGATCAAGTGCTGGAAAATTAATCCTACATTAAAAAAACATTTTAAAATGCTATTAGGGATGTCATGTTACTAATAACAAACCAACCTTTTCTCTCTATTTTCAGACAGGAGACAAATTCAATTACATTTTTGCTAATTGTCTGATGTATGTTCTTATTTTAATGCATATTATTTTAAATGTTTCAAGTTCATACTTGCTAGGGAGAGACATCTATATGGCTAAGGCTTGATGTATCAGGTGGAAAATACATCTCATTATCAAGGCATCAGCCTATGAAGACCTGTGCACACACTGCTTTAGGAAAATCAGTTGAAACTTTCTGAAAGCAGTTAGATGCAAAAATGTTGAACACCAATTACTTTCACAGCAGAAATATCATTCTCTCTCTCCAATTAGGCAAATCAGTCATGATGAAGTAACCCTGTGTCCAGTATTTTCCATGAGAAACAACCCAAGGGGATGGGTCCCAAGCCAAGAATTTTTCCACTTTAGAGAGAATCAGATGTGTGTGTGATGGCTGAAACACAGCCAAGGGCAAGCATTCAATGGCACATTCAGTCCAATGTCCTTGTCTTCCTCTTCAAGGACTGTCTTGGGCACTGGCATTAATATTTCAAGGACTTCCTCTAATTTCACATCCCTCCAAGTATAAGCAGCAATCACCTGAGGAGATATTATTACTGAACAGTTGCTAAGCTTCCTACTACAGGAAATTAAATGGGATCATTGCTAGCCTCCCTCTTACTAAAAAGCAACACATACCTCTTTGCCTGGATTTTTGTGTGACGATAAGAATCTTTAGGTTAGTAAATTTTCCATTTTTAAGCTCTTGTCCCTGGATATTGTCTTCAAATCCAGCTCTATTAAGCCTGGAAAGTAAGATATAGAAGCATTGCCAACTCATATATTTTTTACCACCACTCCTTTTGTGTTGTTTTTTTTTTTCTGACTCTGCTTCCTGCAATCAAATGGCTAAAGCAGAATCTTTGCCTTCATTATTAAAATGGAGTTACTAGAGGTCACAGTGTCAGGAGATACTTTGTGTCAGGAGAGTGGGCAGGAAGGAAAGGGAGTTCAGAGGCCTTGAAACAGTGAAATTTAAAAGTTTAAAATTTATTTCAAGGTATCTCTTATTTTGGATTAGAATTGTTTCTTTTGTTTTGTTTTTAAGTGTTGGAAGATGACATTACTGGTATGCTCATTTACATAATCCTGCTCATTCTTAGGTCTCTTCTGGTAATAAAAACCAGCCTGCAAAAGAGCCTCCTGTATGTTTTGGGGATTGCTTGTGGGCAATAAGAATTCTCAACTAGTCTTAACTTGCCTTAAGAGCATAGAAGTCAAAGTTGTGTAAACAAAAGCTAACTCAACTGCCTGAAAATCAGTTGTCCTACACTTCCACTATCTAGATTGGCTTCTGCACTGGTTCACTCACTCTTCAGCAGCTTTAGTACAATTACCTGCTTTCAGTAGCTTCCCGAATTAGGGCCTTACAGGCATCTAAGGCTTGACAGCCCTTCTAAGCTAGTTAGCTGTGACCGACCTCCTCTGATGGCCATACCTCCCCGACCTGGAAAATGTCATCATCTAAACTTGGAATATGTTTATCTTGAGCACCTGAAAAAAACTAATTTGGATGTATGTTTTTAGCTAATAAAACATGCTGAAATACTTGGTGGTTCATAACTTTGCCACTGCAAGTAATTAGGATACAGTTAGCAGTACAAACATTTATAATAATTATGCAGTGAGTGTACAAACATATTATAGGTTTAAAGACCCTTAAGTAAACTTGCTGTCTGAATGCAAATGTAATGGCTGCAGCATGAAGCAGCATTGCCAGCTGAGTCAGATACAGCACTTGTTCATGGCCATGGCTGAGGTGTCCCTGCAAAGCAGTTCGATGCAGTAACCCATGCTAGAACAGGATGATTCTTTATTCCCCTCTAGTGGCTGGTCTGCATAGTATTAGTTACCAGTCGAGGGCTAGAAGAACTAGACCAGACTCTTGGGACAGCAGAACATGCCAAAACGTTTTGGTTCAGTCCCTGCTGCCATCTCCATTACCAGAATGCCAGCAGTGCACAGAAAATGGTCTATGCTCTGGCAGTGATACAGAAGGAGGGGAAAGCAATAGTTTTTGAAGGGTTGAAGTTTCATATTAGTCCCTATTAAGTAATTATATTATTAGCTTTATCCTTCAGAAAGGAAGAAGAATGTAACTGGCAGTTCGTGTTGCAAGTCTTTTATTTAATTACTTTAGTCCCTGGGTGTCAGTGAAGTTTAATATGAACCTGGCCAATCCAGGAGGGTACTAAGAGTTCTGCTTTGCAGCTGGCTTCTGAATAAAGCCTGTTTACAGTCCTTCATGCTGCAAATAAGAGTAAATTCTCAGGGCATATTTGTCATTGAAATGTATTTAATATATACAGCCAACTCTATTACCAATATTCTCATAAGTACTGCTACTTCTACTTATGTATTATATTAACCTCTAGCCAAACAGAAAGAAACAACTACAAACGCACTAAAAATGGATATAAGCTGCACTAAAGTCTTGAAAAAATAGTGATTTCTATTAATGGTTGGATTGCTAATATGATACGAGCTAAATTCTTCAGGTTGAGATGGAATTTTTTCTAAATAGGATGAGAGCATTCCCAAACAAATCACTGGAAGCAGGAAATTGAACATGATATATAAAAACAAATTACAGAATACATCTGAGAATAAGGGGAGTCAAAGAGGTAGACACTCATCCTTCTTAAGCACAGTGGGGGTTTATGAATCTTGGATTTTCCAGTGATTTGTTCTTGTTCTTATTGAGAGCCTGAGGATAATGCAGACTTTCAAGTTCCAGGAGCTCCTGCCCAGCAGCAAATAGGAAATCTCTTACCACAGAGGCAGTTTGTGATCAAGATCACAATGTATAAAGGAAAAATACCCAAAACACATGTCGAATTCTCTAAGAGAATAAAGATGGAAAGAAATCCTTGCTCTTTACAACAAGTCTGGGTCAAGTTCAGATTTTGAAGTTGTATGGCTCCTATCTTGGTGTGAATACCAAGGATAAAATACCAAGGATATATGAGGTTGTTTAAACTCAAGCTCATGGATATATTATCATTTACTGAGTACATTTTAAAAACCCCACCAGATAAAATAAGGTGTACAGAATCAGCCCTCCAGTGATGTTATTCCCAATTCTGTCAGTTAACTTGATGTGGGATAAAAGGTAAATTGGATATTTCAGCATAATACAGTAAGATGTTTCAATTTCTTTTGAGAACATGCCATCTGAGCAGATCCATTTTTAGGGGAATACTAAATAAAAAGCAAGATGACAGCTTTCCAGGTCGGGAACTGCTAGACCTTCATTATTTTAAACAGCTTGGAGCACTGCAATATTTAGCCAGTGTGTGTGTGCATGTGTGCTTTTTTAGAAAATTTTACAACAGGGGTTTGTAATATTCCAAGGCCATTCTTTAACAAAAAAAAATAATGCCTTATTTATAAAGTGCAGGAACTCCGGGATTTTATTCTCCTGGATGTAACTTCAGTTGCATTTTTTTTTAAGTACAAGGATACTTTAAGAACTGCATTTAGTGAGCTGTTGACTAATGGCTCTTAGCTCTTCATGAAGCAGATAATGACTTTGCATAGAATATCAAACTCAATAGAAACAATCACAGTAATGGAAGAAGAATTCTTTCTTATAGAGTTATTACCCGAAAGGAAACACTGACAAAACAGAAAGCTTTCTAAGGAAAACATCACCAGGTTTTGATGAATACTACCTCTTTTAATGTGCCTGATACTTTTTCTCCTCTCTATAATTGTTTCTGAAAGGTTTGTTAAGGAATTTCTGGCCATTTTTGATATCTGGAACATAAAGCACTTAATGGGAAATAGAAAGCCATTTAAAGGTTTGTAATAAATTCATATGTTGCCACTATATTTCTCTTAGATTGTAATGTCTCTTTTGTACTCCAGATGCCATCTCAAAAAATAACTTTGTACAGAGCATATGGATCAAATTTTAGCCAGAAGGGAAAAAATTGTTGATTTGGCACTTGGTTTTTGTGACCCACAAAGTACCTTTACAGCCAGCCAAGTCATCAGTTTCCTTTTCTGCTAGGCAGTGGCAGCTCTGAGTCCTGAAGAACACTTTTGCATGTGAAGCCTGGGTAACTTAACTCTGGCAATGATGAATGGGAACTGCAACTGGCTGTAACTTTGAAAATTCACTGCTCAGCATTGAAACTGCAGCAAACTTATTCCTGAAAAAATGGATAGCAGGACTGAAATGATGTAGAATACTATGGAATTATTTAATGGGTCCCTACTCTAGTGAAGTCCTTGAGTAAGTCAAATCAGAAACAACCTATGAAAAAATGTACACTGCTCTCTTGAAGAAAAGAGTGAAGGGTGAGAAACCCACCAAAATACAATGACAAGAAGCAGGGAGCTCAGATATTACAGGCACAGACATAGGGTAAGAACTGAATAGAGTGTCATCACGAGCATCTTAAAATTAGCCCTGTTCTTTTGATTCTTTCTCCTTGTTTTTTGGGAATCTTGTTCTGGGAGATGAATATATTTTTAAATTGGGATACTTTTCATTTTTTGATGCCCATGTGAAAATTCTTTCAGTCATTTCTGTTTTTGCTGTTCACTGCTGAGTGTTATGTAGATGTGCATGGTGTATACTGCTCCTGAAAGAAAAATATCCGTGAAATGAAACCAGGACCATAGCAAAGCACAATACAGAGACTATATTTTATTACTCAGGTTGCAAAGTAATTTAGTGTTCAGTTGCTCATAGAAAAAGGTTGCTGAAAGTAATAAAAATTCAGATATGCTTAAACCAGTAAATTTAATCCAAGAGATTTTTTTCCTTTGGTATTAAGATGAAAATCTTTTAATTTCAAAAGACTGTATTAATGCGAGTTTTAAAAACTTAGAATACCTTCATTAAATTTTGAAAATGTTTTCCTCCTCACAACTAAGAGGACAGCAGGGACATATCCAGCTTTTTCTATGTTCATTTGCAAATCACATGCATTTATTGATTGCTCTCGGTGTGGCTTGTCTTAAATCTAGCAAGTTTTTGAGCTTTCCTGAAAAAAAATAGAAAAGAGTGCTATCAGTGAAGCTCCTTTTCCTATTATATCATGTCACTCAGCCTATGCTCTCTGCAGGAGACACCTGAACTCCCATATTTTAGCACTCAGAAGGCTTTACTGTCAGGGAACTGCTGAAGGCCTTCAACTAGGTAACAGCAGCATGAAGCTCTTGGTAAGGAACTGTCTGTGTTCATGTCCTTCTAAAGTACCTAATCCATATCAAAGGATAACCTGTCACTTGAGTCTCATAGGAGCTGTGGGGGTTACAAGACATGTCTATTTAGAAAGCTAATTCTGCATTTGGCCTTGGAAGCTTTCCCAGCCACAGTAGGACTGCTACTGTGTCTCCCAAGCCAAATGGAAAATCTAGATTATATGTCTGGATGAGAATTAAGAGAAAGAAAAATGGTCTAGCGAAAAAGGAAGCAAGAATGACAGCAGACACCAAAAAAATCCAGCATCCTTGGTAGATATTCAAAAGTCATCTGGACATAGTGCAGGGCAATGCATAGTGCTGTAAGTGAGTCTGCTGTAGCAGGGGGCTTGGACCAGCCCCTTCCAACCTCAACCATTCTGTGATTCAGTGGGAGGAAAGAAAAAACAAACCCAAACACAGAAATCCTCAAAACTCTTGAAGTTTTAACAGTGAGACCTAAGCATCTATCTAATTGTACAATATGCAACCATAGACAGTTATGTTATCTTTAAAACCTCCTTTAATAATTTCTCTTTTCTATTCATATTGCTGACAGTCTTGTTCCTTTTCTTCAGTCCTCTTCCTGGTCTACATAGAGCAGGGACAGTTTGTAGGTCCTGATATGGCCACATCCCAGCAGGTCTGGAGATGCTGCTACTTTGAGAAGCCAGGCTGTGTAAGGCTATAGAAACATACGTTCTCATTTTTGCATCATGGGAGGGGGCATCATTTTACAAAGTGTGAGACTTTATTAATTAGAGCAGTCGGGGTTCTGGTGAGATTTATGGAATTTTACAAACACCCTCATCTGATGGGAATCATTAGAGCCACTGTAGAGAACCTGCATCATTGGCAATTACGCTTATGATTGTATGATCCTCATTAGGCTGATTAAACTAGCTTAGCACCGTATTATTTAAGTGGCACCAGGCAGTACTTTGCTGAAGAAGATATGCTCTGAGCTGATATGAATTTTAGAAGACTACCCACTAAGAATCCAAATAAAAAAATGTGCCATTTTTAAGTGACTACTATGGAAACAAACACTGCCTCAGTAAGACTGGGATGAGCACATCCCAGCAAACCATTGAAGAATTCCACAGGCTATTGCTTACACTACAGGATGCACTGCAAGCTCTTTATGATACACTTACACCTGACCTCCTTCTAGGTAGAAGCTTGAGGTTTAGGTCAGTACGGAGGACTTTGAAGTCAAACAACAGTCAATGGCTATGGGAGCAGAACTCAGGATCTTTTGACTCCTGACAAAATTCATCCTTTAGCAGTTTCTGAATCAGGAGACGCTCTTGCATTTGCAGAACACTCCTTGATTGGGAACAGGCAGCCTGATTCAGCAGATGTGCTGAATGCTCACAATAGTCTTCAAAGCTGTTTCATGTCTCTAAAAAAATCCTTATTAAAAAAAAAATGGTGTTTTGTTTGGTTTTTTTAACTGAACAGGTTTATGTTAGTGCAGAAGAACAGAAGTGTCAAACCCCAAGAAGCACGTTTTTGTTTGTTCTTCTCTAAACAGAGAGAGGGAGAGAGAAAAAAAAAAAAAAACCTGGTTGTGATCCTGCTTCCAGAAATGGTGGGACACTAATTACTTGAAGACAGAATAAATACTCATTCTTTGATGTACCCATTAACTCACTACTCTCAGAAGCCTGAATTAACTCACTACTCTCTGAATATTTCTTATTTGCTCCATCGTGTTTTGGCCGAGCGCCATTGGCTGCTTGCTGGAACTCAACCTGCGACCAGGATGCACCTGCCTGCACCTGCATAGCTACTCCAATGATACCATTACGATGCTCAATGTACCTAATTGGGAATTTCATTAGCATCATACCAAAGGTACAATTTTAAGATGCAAAGATAATTTAAACAGAAATTAAGGAAAAGCGCTGCCTGTAGCCCTTGCATTCCTCCTTCCCGCTGGCAACGCGGCTCGTTTCACTCCTGCACGACCTTCCCCCAGCTGAAGTTTTCGGGAGCCGCTCAGGTGCCTCACTCCGGGCTGCCCGCGGCGCTCACCCCCGCCCGGGGGACCGGGGCCAGGCGGGAGCTCCCCAAACGCCGGCGCGGAGGGGGGGCCGCGGCTCCGCCGGGGGCAAGCCCGTCCCCGGGCGGGCAGGGGAGCGGCGGAGGCAGAGCAGCCC
>VYXF01006995.1:473633-485140 GCA_013397295.1 Polioptila caerulea
TTTTTTTTGTTTAGCAGGCATAATTACTGAAGCAAATACAATGGGAAAGAAATAGCATTACTGGTGTATATTATGCTATGCTGTCCACTATTTAAATAAAATAACTACACTTTTCACTTAAACCTTAGCCTATTTGCTGATTAACACTATCTATAGTGCATTTTATGACTGACTTAGTCAAAGTTTGAGGATGAATTTTGGAGTTTTGGACTTTCTTCTGAAGCAATGTTTACCTTTGGTTCTTAAATACGCAGAGGTAGGCACTGTCAACTTGAATGTCTCATCAACCAGTTCACCATTTCTCACAGTATAAAATTATGTTTTAAGCTGCAATATCTGCAGTTTGAATGATAGAGAAGCCCTCAAATAATTGTTTTCTTTTGAGGTTGCTCAAAATCTTGAGTATTTAATTTGTGGGTATTATACTTAATGGGTTAGAGTCTGTTGCTAGCGTGAAAGGGTCTGTGTTATGGATTACACAAATGTATTTAGTGAAGCATTTGATTTCAAGCAGCTAGATGGAGCCTTTGAAAGGCTGAGTTTTTCAGTACTTAGACATCTCAAGGATCATTTTAGGCACTAACTCATTACCCAGTGACATTGTTTCAGCCTGGCAGTTCCTGTTGCAGGAAAGCTAATATTAGCTGTTTTTCAAAGGATGTGTGGAAACCAGCCATGATTTAGAAATGCAGCAGTCTTAAACAGTAGGGGGTAGGGAATCACATTTAAGTTCTAATTTTTATTTTTGTTGGTGCCTGTTATAGTAGAGTGTTATTGTAGCCTTAATGTGCACTGAAGTAAAAGACCTGTTTTAGGGGAGTATAAGTCAAAGGGGAAAATGGTGTAGACGTGTCCTTTGCATTTTGGAGAATTCATCATTTATTCTCACAGTTGCCTTAGATAAAGTTATCTTTAAGGGAAAACAAGTGGAAGACCCTAATTAAAACTACAGACACACCCTTTCCATTAATAAACAGTTCCATAAGCAATGGCTTTATGCTTATTATTTGGCTTTTTTGGTGACCAAGAAGATGCAAATGTCAGAAATTTCTCTGTAGTTGAGGCAGTGATAATTTTACTCTCCTGTATAATTTAAGATTAAGAAAAATATGTTCCTGAATGAGGAAGATTACACTGTCTTGCTACCTGGCTAGTTAATCTCTCAGCATTTAAAAGCAGTTGCATTTTTATGATGTATACTCATCTGGGAATTTGCCTGAAGTTAGTTAAAGATATGAAAAATGTATGGGAAAAAGACAGTGAAAGAGATCATAGATTCAAGTATGCACTTATGTGGCCAAGCACATAGATAGTAATCACATAAACCTTATTCCTATGATGGCAAAAATATTACTTGCTTGAAATGGAAAAGTGGGCTCTCTTAATTGCCTTCTTAATTGCTTTTTAAAAAAAATTCTTTGGCAATATACACAGAAATAAATAAAAATCTAAGTAATAATTAAATTGGAAGAATTGTATCTAAAATGCGGAAAGATAAGGTGAAAGTATCATTATGGCATCCTTTGTTACCTTAACTTTTAATGTTTTTAAACTCTCAAAATGACAATTACTTTGTTTCTTGAGATGGGGAGCAGAAGGCATAACTGTCTCACATCAAGAAATATGTGGGAAAATGGGAAGTAGTTCTCAATTGAGTTGCTCTCACCATCATGTACCAGCAAAGCCTGCTGCTCAGTGGTAAGGTATAAAGCTAACAGAGATGACATTGATTTTTTTCCTGGCAACCCTTCTAATAATGAATCAGTCTGGTTCAAAATAAGCCCATTACTGCTGGTCTTATTTCTTTGAGTTTTATCACATTATGAAGTATCTTCAAAGTTTTGGATTACATAAACAGTGTTGAAGTAAGTTCTTCAACTGTTTTGTTTCTTTTGATTAATCCGGTCTTTTTGGTACATCATCTCAATATTGAGTGGCAAATATAAAGTAGAATACTTTGACAGTTTTAGTTCAGCCTATTATTTTTTCTAACATGTTCTTTGGTGTTACTTATCTATGCGTTTCCAAGTGGGCTAGATACTATCCATACTCCAGAGTCAGCAAAATCTCAGCCTTCTGTTTTTTAGGAGCTTCTGGGAGGGGAGGGAGCAGCTAGTACCTTAACCAGCATTTCTGCCACATATGATGTGCTATTTTACTGTTCTGGAGGAAGTGGGTTTCTTAGTTATCTGCTTTATCGTGGCATTGACCAAAAAGAAGCACCTAGACAGACGCCTGTTTTTAGTGTTCCTTATTTTAAAAGTGTTACTTAGTAAATGGAAGCTAGAAATATAATATTTGAATGTTTTAACATAATGTTCTTTTACAGTTGCCTCTTATTTTGGTTGTCTAATTGATGTTCTTTCCTTTTTTTTTTTCCCCAATGTATTTTATTCTTACTTGCATCTTTAGCCTTTTTTGCACCATTTGTCTTATTTATGCAAATAAAGAAGTGGGGGTTAATTTCTCATTTTCAATTGTCTAATGATTATTTGTGATTTTTTTTTTTTTTTTTTACATTGATTTTTTTTTTTTTTTTAATCTTGTGGTATTTTATTTTTCTGGGAAGGCATATGTGCTTTTGTATGAGTCTGGAGGGACAGAGATACTTTTTCACCTCTGGACTACAGGAGATGTCTGGAAGCATTTTTATGTTCACCAGCTTTTGGAACAAACACTACCCAAACACTTTAGTGTCTGTAATTACTCAGACGAAAATGAGGTGTTATTTCATGTATTGAGTATTATCCCCCTGCACAGATGCATGCTTTTTCTCCTAAGAAATGTCATACAAGCTGTGAAGTATGACAGAAGGATAGGTTCTATATTCAGAGTCTTCTCTGCCTGAAACCATAAGACGTGGTTAAAAAACAGTGAAGCAGGAATATTTTCAAATACAATTGTTAGGAAACCCTTGGCCTCCTGACTAAGGCAGTGGGCTGTCTTACACATTACTAAAGGTGATGAAAATCAGCACACAGCTGATAGGAGAAACAAAGATTACAGATGTTTATCCTGGGACACAGGTAAAGAGCCTGATAACTTGAAATGCACACTTATGCCTTTGCTAAGACAACCCAACATCCAAATCTGCTCTTAGTATGGAGGGTAATATCCTTCTAAAAAGCTTGCAACTGATTTCTGATGGCCTTAACTTTAATGTCAGATCCCGTGTGCTGTGCTGGGTCAATTCTCCTTTGGCTACTCAGTTTCACTGAATACTCATTTTTAGTTCCATCTATAAATCTTCAGGCAGAATCGCTTGGCTGTACTTAGGATGCCCCTCTGGTTTTGCTCTTCTGTTGATTTGGCCAGTTTTCTTCCCTTATTCACATAAAATTCAAGTATTATCTTTGCCTTAAACATGGAGTTTCCAGTGGAAGACCTCAGATTTTGGCATATGTATAGCGTATATAGCACTGTGAGATGTGTTACATTTATGAGAAATGCACATACAAAACGAAGAAGGCATGTGCATTATGCATGATAAATAGAGGACTATTTTACATTAGCCACCTCATACAAAATTTCTGTTCATACAGAGAGTGGAACTTTTAATTGTGTCTTTATGTGAAACATCCTTTCTTCTTCCTCGTTTTCCAGCTCCCTGTGATATTCAATAAATGAAATCACTCTATTCATAAACCTTATTTTTCTGTAGTGTCTGGTACAATATACTTACTATACAATGGCTCTTTTGTTGGCTTTTGTAGGAGCTGCTTTCTGGGGCAGGAATCATTAGAGTTTGGGTCTTTCAACTGTGTTGGAGCCTTTTTAATTGAATCTTTCCTCCTCTCATAGTTTGTTTTACTCCAGACCCTCTGATGGTTTAGTATTCAAGACTATGGGCTATGAGGCTGATTTAATAGCCAGTTGCTGCAGGTTCTGATCATCTTCATTTCTGGCTACATTTCTGGCTTTCCTGATGTCCTTGTTCCAGAACTGGTGATTCTGTCATGTTACAGTTACCCAGTTTGGGAATACAAAATAGGAGAAAATGAAGGCTACAAAGAAGTTAAAATTGTTCAGTAGGCTGAGCTCAGTGGGTTACCACATAGTCTGATGAGGAATGTGGCATTGACTTGGGGCAGGTGGACTGAGGGTAAAGGGAGGGAGGGAGGGAAGGACAGCTGCTTTTGTCCAGTAGCAAGATACTAGGTGGGCATAAGAGCTGCAAAGCTTGTGTGCTTCTTAGCTTCATATGGATCTTTTAAAGGTGCGGTTCCCTATAGGTTGGGGGAATGTCATGGAGCCCAGTTGATTCTGTAAAAGAGCAGAAGAGGGAATTGAATAATTAGGGAGGATGGCTGAACAAATTAGGAGGAAACAGACCATATGAATACACTGAGCATGAGAGTGAGAAAGGACAGGAAATGGGAGGGGATGTGATGAAGAAGATTAATGCTACATTGCCAGCGTGTTCTTTCTTTTCTATTTTATTTTTATAATCTTAGTCCCTACCGTCAAATGGTTACCTGGAATCTGTACTTTCTTTTTTTAAAGAATGGTTCCGGTGCTGGTGGTTGCTAAGAGTATAACCAAAGAGTGAGAAAGACAGGGAAAACACAAGAAAATATAACTTATTATGTAGAGGGAATGTGTGTTTTACAGCACCTGACTCATACCTCTAGTACTTGATCTTGGGTGTGTTACTTAGGCATGGATTTGCCCGAGAGGTAAAGGTGTCCTTAGCACCACTATTAACACTTGCTCCTGTGCAATGAAATCCTTCATTAAGAAGGAGCTACACGCCAGTTTGACTGGCATTGTGCCTCTGCTGACATTTGTATGAGTGAAGAGGTAAATGAATGATTGTGAAATATTCCTCTGGTCAGGTATCTACAACAAAGAAAGGAAGTCTGAGTGATCAAAAGTTACATGTTCCTTTTGATGCAGTAGTGCAGAAAAGCTATTCTGTGTTGTTGATAACAGAATTCATCCTAGAAGCCTAAATAAGTGGAAGCAGTCTCTTGTGGACACATGAGAGATGGTTCATAGAACTGAAAAGAAAGAGTAGTTTCAGCTGTAGGTGACCTTTGAAGAGAACCTGTGGAAGCAATTATGCTTAGGCCAGTTAGAAGGAGAAAAGGTTTATGATGCAGACTCTGTGATAGTTTTCTAGAGATGGAATTGGGGACTTTTGTGTAATTAAGGATATTATTTCATTTGAAGGAGAAGACAAGAGAAATGGGATGATTTCCATGACTGGATGTACTGAGATTTCTCTGACTGAAATGGGTGTGCATGTGCACGCTCTGTGAAATGCATACAGACACTCTGGAACACTGGCACAGGCCTGAGAATCCCAGGTGTGCTGGACAGAGATCCCATATTAATGTGGCAGGTGTTCCTGTTCAGACACCTTGTGTTAATTGCATGTGTTCATTGCAGTTGGGTATGACAGGCTCAATACACCCAATGTGAGTTGGGTGTTCATCCTCCTGAGGATTCTGGAGTCTTGTCTACCTAATGAGGACAAAGCTGAGATGTCCAGGGGAATGCAAGCCAAGGAGAAGACCAAGGTTTGCAGATGCAGAAATTTTTCTGGTGTGCCATATGAACCACCACCCGTAATTATGCTGAGGACATACTTTTGCATGATGTGGAAACTCCAGTTAAAAAATTAAAAAAGGTGTTTCAGAGCTCCTCCTGAGTGTGTCATGGTTCAGAATAATGCCATTAGATAGTAATGCATGTAGTCTGTATAATATAAAGTGTAACACAGTGAAGCAGACAAATGAGTCTGCTCAGAAGTCCACTTGTGCACTTGTTAAGGCTGTGTTTTTTGGATTTTTTTTTTTCTTTTGTGACTCTAGTAGCCAAAACTGTGTGAAAAAAGAGCACTCAAGTTCCACACAAGATGTTATAGCTGTGTCTAGCTATTTGGAGACAAAGGCTGGATGTAGACNCTGTGTTTTTTGGTTTTTTTGTTTTTGTTTTTTTCTTTTGTGACTCTAGTAGCCAAAACTGGGTGAAAAAAGAGCACTCAAGTAACAGTTCCACACAAGATGTTGTAGCTGTGTCTAGCTATTTGGAGACAAAGGCTGGATGTAGACTTACCAGTAAGGAACAATGCAGAGAGATAAACACAAAAAGAAGACTAAATTACTAGAGTAACAGATTTAATCTTGATTTCTTATTTCCTGAAGGAGGAATACCTGAAAGAAAAAGGCAGCAGGGGAGAAAAAGAAACTCAAGAGAATTTATTTTATTCTATGTTTCCCTGTGATAATATAAAAAATATTAGAAAAATGAAGTTGGCTAGAATTAAGATGCACTTAACATTTACTTAAATACTGAAAAAAAAATGTAAGGAGAGGAGATAAAATATGGAGTAGTTAGGATACTAAAATGATCATCAGTTATCTGGCTACAGTGCCTACTTCTGCTGATGATATCCTGCTACATTATCATGCATTGTTTTGTGCTTGTTTTTCCCCTTCCTTTGTCTTATTTGTCTGCATAGAGCCTACAAACCCTTCTGGCTCCTACGGTCTACACATGGTTTAGGAGTTTTCACAGCAAGGCCCTGAGCTCATTATGGGCTTTCTGCTTTTGCTTCTTTCTTTGTGCTGCCTCAGTGCCTGGTAGTGGTATTAATCCCATTAACTGGTGCCATACAATCAAGAAGAAATTGATTTCTCCCTCCTTTTTCACTGCTTAGTGTGGCAGTTCAGAGCACTGACAAGTCTCTCGGCTTCAGCACAGTCCATGTGAGCAGGCTGTATTCCCACAGGGAGCCCTGCTGCAGTTGGTGAGACCCTGATTTACAAGAGGAAGATCTTCACTCATAAGCAGGCAGATTCAGTATAATGGTAAATAAAGAGCAGTCACATCATCAGGAAGGTTTAATTGGGCAATCACTGTCAGGGTTGGGAAGTTATTTTGCGGTCTCAGAAACAAACAAAAATGTACACCAGTGACTCACAGACATTGTTTTCTAAATAAAAAAGGATTCGAAAATCAGATTAATAATGCTTTGGCTATTATTAAAAATAGCTCTACAGCTCCAAAACCTTATCATCATCTAAAATCACCTAGAATTCAGCTTCTAGAAATAAAGTGATTTTTAGTTGCCTAAGCCATTAGTCTTGATGGTAGAAGTGTCTGATGAGAAATGATGGGCCTAACTCCTGTTCTAGGTATAATTCAATTATCTGTCCTTAAGAATTACTGTTGCTACCCATAGAAAGTCTCCAATTGTTAGCACAGCAGTACCTCTTTAAAGATCCACCTAAGACTCTAGCTTTCTTGTGAAATATAGACCTTTAGTCCTCTGTTGAAAACCTGAGCCAGAGGACAGCTTCTGGATGTTGCAGGTCATGTCCCTGGTAGACTAGTGAGGACATGATGACGAAATCCATAGTGACAGTTTATATGGAGGAGGTAATCAAAATGCAAATGACAATTTCAAGAAACATACCAGTTCTGTATATATGTCAAAGTTACCTTGTTTGGGCTAGAAAGTGACTTTAGTAAATCCATGCATAGGATATAATTATGAGTACTCATATTTTTTTATGTCTTTATAATATTTTTTCTGCTTCTTTTTCTTTCAGGAAAAATATATTCATTAGCTTGTATTTTTGGTACACAGACTGATAATTTTTTTTCTTATTTCATAATTATGCTTTGCATTATATAAAAAATGGCTTTAATATTGCCATCATATGTGTAGCTTAGCTAATCTATAACTTACAGAGTGGGAAGTGTATCCAGCTTATGTAAGCTAGTATTTATTTAGCTGTCCCCATTATCTCAGACCTACTTATTTGTGGGCATGGTGGAAGTGTCAGCCTTAAGCCTGTGCAACCAATGCACTTGGCCTCAGAGGTCAATTAGTGGTGTCTGACATCCTCTCATTTCAGATCATTTTTTTTGCAGCTTGCTATTGACACAGTTGTCCCTTTTCAACTGCTCGTTAGAGCTACTGTGTTTCTTTCACATTACTTCCTTAGGTGAGGTTTTTTTAAGGACTTGGGCATGCAAGTTAGTTCTAATGAAACAAATAATGCCATAAGACCTCTCTTCTGTTAAACATGAGCCTGGATGTAATCCATGATACATATACTATACCATGATATATCTACTGTATGTGGTCAACAAAGTTTGGTATCTTTTATACAGTTCAACTGTATATTCACTTCTTCTCATCAGTTGTCTTTTGCTGAAGAATTCTTTTCTGGGCATGATTGTAGAACATCCTTCCTCTTAGGAGGAAACATCTTCTCTGAAGGAAGTTTTCCAGTGACTCTTTCTGTGAAGAAGTTGTGTGGGGATGCATTCTTCCTCATTGTCCTTTGCAACAGGCAATACAATTGTGGAAAGCAGGGAAGTAGAGTGAGAAGCTTTTGTCTCTTCTGATGGTGATCAGACCTCTCTCTTTGATTTGTGTCATCTAAATCCACTTGTGCACTTGTTAAGGCTGTGTTTTTTGTTTTGTTTTTTTTTTTTTCTTTTATGACTCTAGTAGCCAAAACTGGGTGAAAAATCAGCACTCAAGTAACAGTTCCACATGAGATGTTGTGGCTGTGTCTAGGCACAGGGAATTGATTTTTGCTTGTGGAAATAAGCTAATGCAGGACTGTCCTGATATACATGTTTAGATTGCATTTTTGGCATTACATACTGCAGGATTAAAATAAAATCATTATTTCTTAAATGAACAAAACTAAATATTATTTGGGTATCTGTGCTGTTCTGAATATGGACTACTGAATTATGCCAATATGACATTTTATGTTTTTCCATGCCTTCTGGGGAATATGGTTGTGTCTTTTTCAGGGTACACTTCAAGATGTTCAATCAGAATGAAAAATACTATCCTTCCTATGTGTCGTTAAATCAATTGTCTGCTTCAGATCTCTATTATCTTCATATTGTATTTTCATCTTCTGGCTGTAGCGAGGAAAAGGTGCCCTATTGTGACAGAAATTGCAAAAGACACCTGCCTGATGAGTTTTGAGTCTTATTCCAAGGCCAGTAAGTCTGTGGAGAGGATTTGGACCACGCATTTTCAGCAGGGTGATCTTGGTGCCTGCTTTGTGAGCGTGGGTTTTCCATCATGGGAGCAGCCAGCTGGGTGCTGTGGTGCTCATCTTCAGTAGGTGGTGTCATCTGCTGGGCTCAGACCTCAGCCTGGCCAGTGTGTGTGTTCTGAAACCCCGACTCTGATTTCTGGGAGAATCCCAGACGGTAGTCTGGGAGCGCTTGCCGAAATTGCAGCCATTTTTAGGTGGAGGCAGGCAGTGATTGTAACTTCTCAGGGCTGAGGCAGAGCAATGAACCTGGTAGTGCCAGTGGGAAGCAGTTTGGGAGGCCTGGAAAGTGGCCAGAGACGTGTAGGACACCTCTGCACTTGGTGTTAACATTTCCTTCCCTGTGTAATTTTGCTGCTGTGTCTCTCCTACCTGATTCTTCACAGTTCATATTGTGTTCTAAACCTGTCTACTTCAAGCCTGCTGCACTGTTTAGGTCAGAATAGGCACCTGCATGTCTTTTTCCCTATGTGTTTCTTATCTTCAATTTTTAAATTTTTTTTTTTAGTCTAACTAGGATTGGATCATCATTCTCAGAAGTTTCTTCACCTTAAGTAGTAGAAATATCTATTTAAATTTGACTTGAAATGAAGACATAATCCATGAAGGCAGAGGATGTTAGGAATCTGTCAGAACTTCGCAAAAAATGTGAAGAGAAAAAAAGTCATTGAAGCATTTTTGTCATCTTGGTTTCTGATGAGGAAAACCATAAAGGTAATTTTGGGTTAACTGATAGATGATGAAAATCCATATGGAAGCTATCAGAGGTGGATTTTGCTTCCAATTGAACTGGAATTATTAAGATGTCCTCCTGGCTGGGTCTGAAGATAGATTCAGGTACACTGATATCTTTTAGAAATGAAGTAGTTGCTGATATCATGTGGTAACATTTAATAGATGATAGTACACAAAATGGAGGAAGATCTCTAGAGTATAAAAACAAATTAGTCAATATTTCTTTTTTATTAGTTAACATGCTTATTTAGATATTTACTAGAATATTATTAATTCATGCATTTATAATAAAGTTTTGTTATATCTGTGGACTGATGACTTCTTCATGGCAAAAGATTCTTGTGTTCTTGCATTTAAAGAGACCAGTTCTTTCATTCAATGTCATTGTGGGTTTTGCCTTTTTTTTTTTTTTTTTCAAATAGCAAAATTCAAGCGTGTTAATTAAGCAACGGCTTTATCTGTACTTAAGTGGACACAGGTTGAAATAACTTAATATAAAAGTGTTACTTGTAACAGTAAAAAGATTTTTCAATTGCAGTTAGAGAAGCACTGAGTATAAGCAGTGTTGAACCAAACTGAACATGACTAAGTGTTCTCAAAAGGATTTGAGAGCTTGCAGAGAGTCTGCAGTGATGGTTATCCTGACAAGGTACTGCACACCTTGTGTTACCTGTGACAGGCAATCAGTGTGACCTTTCCTCTGGGGGGGAAACAGGACACGAGTAGTTTTAAGTTAATCAAGTGACTGCTTACGTGTGAAATAACCTCTTTGTCTTATTAAAATGCTATATAAAAAGCACTTGCTAGTATTATTTAAGGAGTTCCAGGCACAATTGCAGTATATAAATTCTACAGACTTGAAAAACCTCTGTATTTTGCTGTGGTGAAAATTAATTTTCAGATTTTTCCATGGCAATAAATTCTGACCTTTCCAGTTCAAAAATCTCTGTTGTATGGTTGCATATTAAACATTTAGATCTATTTAAAGAGCTGATTACAACATTGGTATGAAGTCTTATGAGACCAAGTCAATCTCTCCCAGGTAAATAACAGGAAATTAAGATGTGTATCTGAATAGATATTAATCTATTCATAGTCTATGTATAAAACTTGTAATTATAGTGCATATTGCTCATAGTTGTTTAGTTATTGTACTAAAGGAACATTGCCAAAAGACAGGATTTAACTAAATTCTAACTATCAGGGAGCATGTGTTAACTTCTTTGACATTTGTTTAGTGAACATTACTTGAGTAAACTTAGGGTTAATTTATGTAGGCAGCTAAAGTCAAGGTTATTAAATCTGTGTTAGAACTTCCCCACCCTAGACTCTGGTAACTCACATTTTCTATTTTGTGTCTCTACAATTGCTGATTATTATTTGAAGTTCCATGTGAATAGTTTAAAAATTCTTGGTCAAGATGAAAAAAAATATGAAAGTAATTTTTAAAATAATTTTAATGCATAGAAGTTACACAGAATATTTAATAACTTTGGCTATACACACTGGGCAGTAGAATGTTTTAAAACATCATCTCTCATTTATCTTTCTGTATAACTTGAGTAAATCTAATGGTGTAGTAATATGAAGTTACTGGGGGAGTGTTTGGGAGGAGAAAGAAAAGCACCTGGGTGGGAAATGCTGCAGACATTTCAAAAATGTGTATTATCAAAGTTTGCTATGGGATGCAATTGAAAGGATTTCCATCAATCTTCAAAACATTCATTTACTTTT
>VYXF01006995.1:490261-503319 GCA_013397295.1 Polioptila caerulea
GTGGCTTGGGTTTGGCTTATTTTTGTTTTTCTTGCCCCTCCAACCCTTCCACCTCATGGCATACCCAAGCAACTGAATGCAGGCAGCTGGCATATTTCCATGTAATTGCCAGTTTGGTGGAGATGACAAAAGTCTTGAAGGAAACGTGAGCTTGAAGAGCACAGGTTGAGAGCTGAGCAGATGCAGTTGTGTCCCTTGATGAACTGGGTGACAGAAACTGGTAGAAGGGCAATGGCAGTGAGGGTCATGGAGCTGTGATCCTATTTCTGGGATGTCTGACAGTGTGTGAGGCAGAAGGATATGGGAGAGAGATACACAGAGTATATGTCTGAAGCTATTGTTATTGGAATGAAGGTGTTCTTTGTACCTTGTCCTGAGTTCAGAAATTCCATGGAAAGTGGTACATTGGAGACCACTTCCAAACCTTGCTTGAAGCAGCTTGAGAAGCAGATTCCTGAGTTTCTTTTCTTCCCTTGTGCAGTGGAATACTTATACTAAAGAGCCTTGTCTTCCTTAAATGACAGATTTTGTAACCTGAGTTGCCTTTGTGTTAATTTCAAGTTGTTTTAACTTTTAATGAGGTTTCTGAGAGTGGTTGAGGCAAATTAGTTTGAGGCTTATTATACAAATTAATAGGGTTTTTTTGAACTTCACACTCTTCCGTTTATCAGGATTTCAGCAATGTTGTAGATGTTTTTTTTTTTTTTTTTTTTTTTACTTTAGGTGTACAGGATTGGTACAACCCATTCATTTTTCCAGATAAAATTAGCCTCTATCTACAGTTCTTTAAAATTTTCTAACTGCTGTCTCAGAATAGCACTGATTATTCTCGGGGACAGCACAGATCTCTATATCACTAAGGTCTTATTATTAATATAATAGTAAGTACAAAAAGTGGTCCTTTTTAATAAGATCTAATTTCACATCACCTTGGTCTGTAGGTTTTTTGCTACATCTCAGAAGAGGTAAGGAATCCTGTAATCAGTTCTATTTTATTAGATGCATTTCTGTTACTTAAAGACTGTTTCTTCCTGCTACAAGCAAGTCAGTTATGGCAACAATCAAGTAGTATTTGTCTTACATTGATATGTAGGCATTATAAAATTCCTTATTTTTCTGTATTACCTTTTTTAATACTATGTTAATATTGCAATGTATCTAAGACAATCTAAGACAAAAATAATTTTCAAATCATGATTTTGAGAAATTATTTAAATTACAATTCAGCTGTAACAGATTGTAATAGAATCCTCTGCAGTGGAATTACTACAGCTATTGTGGTCCATTACAAGCACTAGATTACATCTTTCCATTGTCACTGATCCTGCATTTTGGCAGGGAAAAGAATAAAGGTTTGCTGTTAGTGTTGCCAAGCAACTAAAATATGAATTACTCCAATTTCTGAATTTTTCTTGTATAATGTATATCGGAGGGTTTCTCCTACCTCGGTAAGAGGCAGTCTAGATGAAGTTACACTCCGTAGCTTCAACAATTTTAAGGTTAGTAAGTAGTTTAATTTCTCCCTGTGGAATTCCAGTTCAAAACCAAAGACACTCAGAGTTTTTCATTTCACTGTGGATAAGTATCAAAAATGATACCAGAGAAGATTTTGTCTTCACAAGACATGAGATTGGGCATATTTTCTTCTTTTTGTGGACAAAGAGAACTTGCTGAGCCTTAGTAATCCTGTGTGCAGTTTTTCATGTTTGCTGCTATTTGATACACTTCCTCTGAAGTATCTTTTCCCAACACACTTAACTGATGGTAATGCTAAGTAACTACTGACATTTGAAAAAAAAAATTATTAAATGAAAGTGTGTGGAAAAGATGAAATGGGGATAAACTTAAGTGTGTTTAAGCTGTGTTGAGGTTTATGCTTGGGAATAGGTGAAGAGAGAATATATGCTCTGAATAACTTAGCTTAGCTGGTTTTTTTGGGGGGGTGGTTTGTTTGGGGTTTTTTTTTGTTTGTTTTTTATTTTGTTCTAATTTTGTTGTACATTCTGGTATTTTTTCACTTCTGTGGAGCTTTTTCATTTTGCAGCAGCAGCCACAGATCTGTAGAACTACAAGGGTTTCAGGGCCACCTCAGTCACCTCACCTGCCCTGAGTCATTCATTTCCTCTCAGAGCACATGCTCAGAGCAGAGCCACAGCTTCTTTCTGGATTTGTTTTGGTTTTTATGCCTAGGAAGCTAGAAGGAACCCCAGCAGCAATAATGGAGAGTGTTTCTTTTTCTGCAGCCCTGCACAACCAAGGTGCAGAACATCATCTGGATAGTATCAATGCCTGGCATAGAAGATGCTTTCCTGTTGACATTGGTTTTGTATCTGCATCTGCAACAATGTAATAAAATATTTATTTCTATACTATAGTTTTTTTGAGGACTTGCTTTAAAAACTGTCTACATGTTTGATCAGACTTTGGAGTTCCCAGATATGAATGCATATTCGAACCAGACAATTGTTCTATGTCTGAATGAGATGAAAAATTCACAAGCTTTCCTGACACTCTAGTTTCCAATGAAAAGAACTTGGTTGTATTGGTCAGAGAACAACTACTTGCAGCTCTGAAGAGGTGCTGGTTCTGAGTTATTAAATGGACAGTATTACTTTTTGGGGTAAATTTGAACAGGTAGCAGGACTTGACTTTTTTAACCTATTTTCCAGTGGATAAGAGACTGTATAGGCTGAGAACGCTTCAGATATGAGCCCTTCATAGGACAAAGCTAGCAGTACTTTGAGGAGGTGGATGTTCCAGCTGTTTTCTTCAAATTTGAAAACAAACTTTTCCTTTATAAATTCTCATTTTCTTTAGGTAAATACAGAATTAATTTAGGTGCAATATCTCACTGATTTTTTTGTTTTGGTTTAATTTTCTAAAGGAGTTGATGACCAAGCTGATAACGGAGACCCCTGACCAGCCAATCCCATTTCTAATTGACCATCTTCAGTCCAAGCAGGGAAACCGTGGTCAGCTTCAGAGAACATTGTCTGGCTCTGCTGCCCTCTGGGCAGAGAGTGAAACACCAGGTATGTTCTGGGTGCTGGAAATGGGTGGTCTCCAGTATAATCTCCCCAAATTTATATCTGTGATTTCCTGAATGCACACGTACCTACTGAACAGGTACTGCTTTGTGGTTTTGAGCATGCAGAATAAATCCTGTTTGTTCAGCAGATACTGAATTTAATTTAATTGCTGTCTGTCAGCTCAGCCTATGTATATATCATGTGGTGAGTATGGATCAGAGTTACAGAATGGAAACAGTCCCAGTCTCAATGAGAGAGGTTCCCTTGCTGTCCTCTTTCTTTGTTTTCCTTTTCCCTTCCATGGTGTATTTGTGCCTGAGATTACCCTTTATTGAGGTATTTTATTTAATAATACATATTTTTATATACCTATCATCCTAACCCTTAATGGGGAGATGCTATGCTACTTCATAAACTCCAGTGTGAATAATTTATGATTGTAAATCTTCAGAAGCATTAAAATGATATCCTGAAATAGTATCTGCTCTGATTGTAAAGTAGAAGTCTTGGTTTTTATATTCTGGTACAAGCTACTATTACAATATCAGTTTTGTTTTGAAAAATTGGGCTAATGATCTGTTTCAGACTACAGAGCTTAAGCAGTTGCTGATAGCCAAAGTGTTAATTTACTGACAAATCAACTGTTTATATCAAATCTCAGTTTTAACATAGGCAGTAAAACATGTACATAACATGAACATTAAGGACTTTTTCATAACAAAAGATAAACTTTTTAAATGAAAAACATTAATTTCTAAACTTTTATATTTAAAAAGTGGAATAAATATAATAAATATAGAAGAATTCAGAAATAGGAGAAAAAAAGAAAGAGCTGTCTTTAATTTGGATTGATATACCTTGGGGTTTTTCTGATTAATTATTTGTTAAGTCTTTGAAAAATGACCCTACAAATGTTATGATTATCTAATTTTATTCTTTTAACAGAAAATAAAGGAACAAGAAGAGATTTTAGAAATTATGATAAACCTTGGCAGGTAAATGCAAAAAAGCCTAAAAAGTCAAAGAGCGACCTTGCTGTGTCCAACATTTCTCCACCATCACCGGAGTCCAAGTCATGTAAGAAAGCTTCGCTACATTAATCATTTGTGCATCCTTTCCAACCTATAGTATGTTTTTTGTTTAATAAGGTTTAAAGTTTCATCTGTGAGCAAATGAAATACCTATATATATATATATATATGTGTGTGTGTTAAAAGAATTTGATTCTTGCCTTAATCTCACTTGAATTATGAATATTTTATAATGCCCTATGCTGTCATCAGTAGATAGGAAAGATTTCTGGACAGATTGATAAAAAACAGACTAATGTCTGGGTGTCATGCACTATTTTGTGTTCAGATACTGATTATGGTTTGATGTTTTAGTTTGCATTGCCATTTTGCACATGTGAAATCTGTTCTGTTGATATTGGACCTAACAGATTTTTTTTCTGTGTGTCAGCAATTCAAAACTAGGAATTATGAACAGATACTGTTCAAGGTATGGGAGTAGTGTCATCAGAACAGGTGTACTGTTCTGAGAGTTACTGAAGGGATCTAAATGTAAACTGAAAGAAAAGGCAGAGCAAAACAGAGAATATTGTCAATTACCTGTAAAAAAATAGTGAAAATGAAGACAGCAAGCCTTAATGAAATAAACTCCCTGTGTACTGGCTATTGAAGAAATCGAATTTTAAAGCTTGATTCTTAGCGTTGGGGTTTTTTCACAAATAAATATATCTACAATATGCGTACATATATAAATATAGTTACACACCCAGGGAATTGTTTGTACAAGATTTTTCTCCAAAATAAATTGAAAAATTATATTTTCTTCTGTTGACTCTTGTAGCTTTTTGATATTTTTATAATAACCAAGTCTTGATAACTCTGAGTGTGACTAGGTGTACCAGATGAGAACAGAGATACAGTATGCTGCATTAGAAAATTTGTTGTCTTTTCTCTAAAAGCAAGACAGGAAAGTCTAGACTTTAAAGGACCTCACTAAGTCAAAATACTGCACAGCAATAGGTAAAGTAAATCATGATAAATTTATGCAATAGAAATACTGTGCTTTTGAGTGATTAATAGTCTTGTATGATAATGAAGCATTCTTTACTGAGAGTAAATAACTGCAATAAGTAAAAATAGCTGTTATATGTAGCTGTATCCCACTGAACAGGATTTTCTCAGGATTATTTTTTTCTAGAAATGGAGCATTTGTCTCTTGTTTCTTTTTCGTGATGCACATTCCCTGCTTCAAAAACACTCAAATTTCATCATCAATTCCAATTCTCAATGGGCACATGACTTTTTAAGTCTGTTCAAATGAAGCATGTGGATTTTATTTTCAAGAATAAATAGATACATTCAAATAAATGCTCATAGTCCCTCAATCTGTGTCTAATATAACAGATTTGTTGGATAACACCAATTTATGGAGATCCACTTTTAGAAACAGTGACCAAAAGGTATTGTGAGCCATTTCTGTCATCATACTGTGTTCCTTCCTTCTGTGCTTGCTTTTCAGACTCTGTGGTATGCATCAAATAACCTTCCATGCCATTTCCTAAAGATCTCGAGTTCTCTGTCTTTATCCCAGATAAGGGGGATCATCATGTCATTCCCCTCAAATGTGTGCCTACTGCAAATTTTGTTCTTGTTGGTCCTTAGGCTGCCTCATTAGAGGGACAAAGAGGAGGCTGGGCATTCTAAACTATCAGGTCTTATGTCAAACAAGTAATATTTTACACATCCAAAAGACAACTGGGGTCAAGGATCTGTCCTTGTGGACTGAAGTACATTTAATAATACTCTTCAGTTGGTAAGACTTACTCTCAAGCTACCCAAGTCTAGAAGCAGCGTGTAGGAGTGCAGCTTTGCCTACAAAAGAGGAGGAATTAGAGCGTGCCTAGCACAACTGGACATTCATAAATACATGGCACTACATGGAATTGATTCCAAGTGTGCTGAAAGAGGAGACTAATATCATTGCAAGGCCATTCTGTCATCGTTGAAAGGTCATAATGGTTGTTGTGGGATGTTCCTGATGATTAGAAAAATGCAAATAGCTCATTGATTTTTAGGAAGGGCAATCTGCCTAACCTCACCCTCTGCAAGGATTATTGAGCAGACTTTCCTGGAAGGTGTTCCTAGTCAAAAGGAGGAAAATGTGATTTGGAACATCAAGCATGGATTTATGAAATCCATTATGAACTGATCAGATCAATACAGTTGCCCTCTTAGGTGAAATAACTGGCCCTAAAACCAAAGAAACAGCGATGAGTATTTCATCCCATGACTTTAGCAAAACCTTTGTCAGCTTCCTTTGCTATCCTTATAACTCAGTTGATAAGAATATGGACTCCATAAGTGGACAAGATGATGTGTGGAAAGTTGACTCAGCTGATGGATTCAAGGGATTGTGACTAGCAGTGCAAAGTCCAACTGGAAAGTCTAGCTTTAATGGGGTGCTCAAGGGACTGGTACTGAGATTAAAAGAATTTCCCAATGCCTTGGATGATGAGATAGAATTTCTTTTAGGTTTGTTTGTAATGGAGACCAAATTGTGGGAAGTGGTTGGTATTCTAGGTTGTAGGACTGCTATTCAGAGGGATAGGACGGAGGAATGGGCTGAGAGGAACCTCTTGAAGTTCAACACAGGCAAATTCAAAATCCTGCATCTTGGGTGGAATAACTCTGAGCAGTACTGTAAGCTGGGATATATGTGTCTGGAAAGTAGATTTGCAGAAAAAGATGTGGGATGCTGATGGACAAGGACTTGGAATACGAACCAGCTGTGGCTGTGTGCTCATGCAGAGCTGAAGGTGACCTGCAAACCAGACTGCAGTAGCAAGAGTAGAGTCAGCAGTGTTTGTTTTTGAGATGGCGTCTGGAGTGCATCATGAGACACTGTGGTGAGCTGGAGCAAGTCCTGTGGAGGTCCAGGGTTGGAGTGTGTGATGGACAAGAAAAAGCTGAAAGAAATTGGTTTGGTCATACTGAAAAAATTAAAGTTCAGGGGAGATTTCATTGTTACCATCAACTAGTATGCTCAAGGATGGATGAGAAGGCATAGTCAGATTTGTCTTCTCATGAGTGTTTAGTGAAAGGACAAAAGGAAACAAAAATTATACTGCAAAATTATACTGCAAGGGTAGTCAAACACTGGAACAAGTTATCCAGAGATGCTGTGGAATTGCCATCATGGGGTACATTTAAAATGGAACTGAATACTGTGAGCAACCTGCCTTCAATGGATCAGTCTAGGGCACCAGGCATTCTTAGCCTAGACGACTTCCAGAGGTCATTTCCAGCCTAATTATCCTCTGCTTCCATGCTTTGCTGTTTATGCACTTCCATTCTTTTTCCATATCAGTGATTTATTTAAACCTTAATTAATCCTATTTTTTTCATTACTTACACCTGCAATTAGTTGTGTCTGCAACCTTTTGAAAATACTTTGTGTATTTGAACTACATTTTGTTTTGGTTGCTATCACAGAGGTTGGTTTCAGACATGTGCCTTTTTGCCATATCTTGCTTCTCTTATTTTTGGCCAAATAGATTAATATTCTTATATTAATCTATATATATATGTATTTATAGATTAATATTCTAAATGTTCTTTTGACATTTCTTTCTTTCTGGTTTATGCCAAAAGCAGTGGGCACCATGTACCTCTTTAAATACACAGATCAGCAAGCATGTTTAGAAGGAATTCTGTCCAAATGTGCGCAACATATTCCATTTTTTTTGTGTCTTCAGCTTCTACCTCTTGTACTTTTTTTCCCCAAAGCATCTCCAAAGAGGTAGTAAGGACTCATCTGAGAAACAGGAAGTTTTGGACCTGCTCAGACATAAAGGTTTACTCTCAGATTTGTATTTAAAAGAAAAGAACAAATCCCCACACCCAAGAATCTAAAAATCACCCCCACAAACTGCCAAAACAAACTCAAAATTCAATGGAGTCCATCAACTCTATTATGTTCTGTTTCAGAGTTTTTGTCTTCTGACTGTCTTGTTCAAATGATCCTGAACTTGTACATTTATTCAGAACTGCCATTTCATAGGAATCTTTGGGAACATGAGGATATTTGATTTTTTTAGGAAGCATTGTTTTTCCTTTGGCAGAGTGATACTGACTGCAGTGTGCACGTTGCTCCTGCACAAATGTCTCTTCCTTATGCTTTGAAATCTTTTACTGGAAAAATACCTCCACTCCCTCCTGCCTGTTATGATGTCAGATGCACCTGAAACACAAACAAGTACTAATATCTAAGCCATCTGACCACTTGTTTGGTGTGTGCCAAACCAGAGTTAAGCAGAAGCTGCTGCTGTTGTCTGGCAAGGAAGAAGCTGGGAGCTAGGGGTGTTTGTGTGTATGTAAATGAAATGTTTAAATGATCATGTTCTGTATGTGAAGAAAAACAAATTTGGAAGTTTCAAACTAGTTTGTAAAACAGACTTCTTGATTCCCAGCTAGCTACTTTTAGGCAAAGTAGGTTGATCTCTTCACCACCTTCATATTTAATCAGATCACAGATCATCCTTTCATGCTGCTTCAGTTCAGCTTTCTCACCACATCCTATAAACAAGTACAATGTGGTGTGCTTCTAGTTGCTCTCAGTCAGTCTAGAACTTTAGGCCATCATTCTTTTAGCCTTTTAGTATCCACAAACTATGTAAACCAGTTTGGATTTATTATCAAAGAATTCCAATCTGAATGCTATTATAAAATTTAAATGCATTAATACTTTTAAGTTCAGTTATACATATTTTTTTTCTTTGAGATGTAAGATGGTCATACAGTTCATTAATGAAATGTTGTATTTATTGAGCAACTGGTCTGATTCTGTCTGCAGATCATGCACTAAAAATACTTGTATGGGTAGATAAAACCAGTACTGATCTTGTCCCATCATCCAGTAGAAAAATAGAGGTGTGCTGATTTGTGGCAGAATTCATAACACAATTGTGAATAAATCTAATGTGCATTTATGGCCAGGGCACACCACCAGAAATTCTGAAATACTGGCAAGGGTGTCTGTCCAGTCTCCTGACATGAGATGGTGAAACCTCAGCTCCATAAAGGGAAACTCAACATCTTTCAACACAAATGCTACAATATAGTTGTAATAAGTCTTCTGAATTGTAGACAAATAATTTCAAGAGGAAGTGTTACCTAATATATAGATCTATCAAGTGAACAGAGATGAGGTTGAGGTGGGTACTGTGATAAGAGATTGGAAATTACTGGTTTGATTTTGTGGAATGAGTGAGTGTAATAAAGAAAGATGAAGGTCAGAGTGTAATGAAAGGATTTTGCTAAGTGTGTAGAGACACATCCATGTAAGCAATTAATGATGGACTTCATGCATACAGAGGAGGATCACATATATATAAAAAGATTCCTCAGAAGGATCCTGTGGTGTTTGTACAGTTCTGAATACTTCCAACAAAGCCATTAATTTGAAAATAACCAGTGCTTGTTGATCCTACAGCTGAGAAGATACAAGTTTATGTTTTGAAAAAATTTGTAAGCAAGAAGAAAATGAACTTGAAAGAACAAACACGTGCCACGTGGTGCTAGTAAATAGATGTTTTAGTATCTATTCATTATTTGAAAGACTAGATAAGTAGGAAGAACTATGTCTTCCATAGAAGTAATAAAAAATTTCAGTCAGTTTTAATTCTGTTTGATTTCCCTGTCTGTTTTGATTCCTCAGAATGAGCCAAGTCTTTGTTGAAGCAAATTGTATTGAAACACAGAAATAATTTATGACAACATATCTATTTTGTTACCTTTTCACTGAAGTACAAAATAGTTCAGTAAAACACAGCTGATTGTACACGAGCCTGCAAAGCAAATTTCCACCATGGCTTTGACTGATTTCCCACTATCCATCTAGTGAGCTGCAGTCCCAGCTTCCTGTGTTTGTGAGACATTTCTCTGGAATTAGCAACTAGGTCACTGTCTTGAGAAAGTGTCCCTACTTTTCAAGAACAGGAGTCTTGAGACTTTCTTTTTTCCTGATGTGAGTTGGTCCATATACTTGGAAGTTGCTGATCCTGGAGCTCCACAGCTGTCAAGTAGAACTTATATTTGTTTCATCCAGCTTCTTTCCCATGACAAATTTTGCTTCAAAAGCATATGGTTTCTCAAAAATACTTTTTTATTTTGAAAAATACGTTTTGTTTCAAACTGATATTGTATAAAATTCTAGCTTGTGGAAATTTTCTGCAACCTGGAAGCACCAAGGTTTGCTCATCTTTTTATATGGTTTTACTATATTAAATTGTTGCCTGTTTGTATTCTGATAGTATTGTGAGATTTTTTTTGGTGTGGGAAGTTCAGCATAAACATATAAAGAAAAGTCTATCATACTGCTAGTGAGAGATGCTGTAGAATATAGTGTTGGTAGACAGAAGGGCGATTGTAAGATGGCTGCAAAAGGCCTCAAAAGGAGCATTTGATCTCAATGTAAAACAAAGGTGGGTGAAAATAGAACTCTTTATAGAGTTTTTTTTGCTAGTTTATTAAAATTTTTTATTTACAGTTATAAATATAATACATATTATATATTACTAATAGAGAATATATATAGGTAATAGTTTTGAAAAAATACTAGGTGAAATATTTTATTTTCTGTAAATAAGAAAAAAAAGGATGAAAATGCTGAAGTTGTACTGTTTAATTTGTTTATGCTATGGTCTGTGAATGGAGTAAATTTTTTAACACTGGAATATATGTAACTTTTAATTGACCTAGCCGTTCTTAAACCAGGATATTATAAAGTAGGGTTGGAAATTTATAGTATTGACAAAAATGACAAGCTGCTCATCTTAGTAGAGACTACTCATACTCTAATACCTTAAAGCCTGTATGTATTTACTGGGAACCACTGTATCTCAATATTTCCATTGTTCTGAGAAGGAAATACATTACTTGCCTTTTTCTGAACACAGAGCAGAACAAGACTCTGACATTCCAACTTGCTGCTCTCTTCCCTTCTCCTTATTGAAAGTTCTTGTGTCCCTTTCCTTCTGTTCTTATCTCTGTAGGTCTTTTTTAATGTCTCTTGTCTTCTGTCTTTGAGAATGTCTGTAATTGCAGTCTAATGTATTAACTTCCCTAGCAGCCAGGTTCCTGAGTGGGTGTAACATATCAGGATATACTCTGTGTTGTCAGACTCTATAGATGTCTGTTTTGAAGATGAGTTGGTTTATGTCTGCAGGAGGTAGAATCATGTTATTTGTGAAAGAAGGACTTCAACACAACTTTGTCCCATTTCTTTACCTGGAAAAGATGACTATTGACTTTACTCCACAAGGGAGAGTTGAAGTTGATCCAAAGTGGCACAGATTCTGTATTCACACAGAGGGAAGTCAGCATTAAGGCAAATTTCAGTACCAAGTTGTTTAACACATTTTGTAATAGCTACCAGACTTGATGTCTGAGTATGATTTCCCCATACCATTATAAAAACACTCTGAAGTTCCAAATTATCATGAAACCACTTTTTTAGCACAAACTGTAGGAGTCTGTAAGTTGCCTTCTTAGCATGTAGTGGAATGATGTTTATAAGCATAGATTAATTGACAGCTGTCAAAATAGTAAAGAAAAATTTTTGAAGCTGGCCAGGATATATTGGATATTTTTAGGCTTTTCTTTGAAGTTATTTTTGAGTGGTCAGCAACTGATAGATGATGGTTGGTAAAAATGCAACTTGTCCTTTCTGGTGAAAAGGTGGATTAGACATCATCTTCACACCAGCATGGTAATGCTGTGTTTGGAGACTCAACAGTCGCATTTCATGGCAAAAGCAGCAGCTCACTTGTTTCTGAACACTGGGAAAAAGAACATGTTAAACTGCAGTTCCAGAAACAGCATTGTTTTTGTTTCATTTCTACAAGTTGTTCAAAATGTTCACATTGTTCACAAAGCTCTGTTCATTGTGTGTCCTACATATCTCAGACACTCTTCTTCGTTGTAGGTAAACTTAGCATAGCAGTTGAGATCCTGTTATTTTAAAATTAAAGGCTTTGGTAATAGATAATGAGCAGCAGATTGTAAGCTCAGGTCTGTGCTTCCCAAAGGCTGAGTTTGTTTAAGTAGTGAAATGAAGATTACAGACTGTACAACATGAATGATAAGGACCTACTTTGTTTTACTGTTTTTTATGAACTGTGTTATCTATACTTTATGATTTTTGTAAAAGAGAAAAGTTGTTTTAAAAGCTGTATCTAAAATATTTTTTTTCTTGATAAAATAGCTAGCAAAACCAAAAGTACCAGTTATTCATTTTTGTTTTGACATTTTTTCTTATTGACCCCGAGGCCACACAATTCTATTTTGTTGTAAATTAAATACCATCATGTGCAATATTTTAAATACATTTTTTATTCAATTATTTTTTTATTTTTAATTGTTAATGTTAATTATCCTGTTTACCGATCAATTCAGTTGCAAAAATAATTCAGGTATGCATTTGTTCATAGATGTTTTTACTTCACATTTACCAAAGAAAATATTTCCAGCAGTTAAAATAAAAGGATAGTTAAGTAATTTCCACCCAAGATACTTGAGCTTGTAAACTCACTGTGCAGATTTTTTTCTACTGTAGGAGTCTGAACTACCAAATCTAAACTTCATCTATATATCTGTGTATATTTAGTGCCAAGGTCAATAGAGCATCCTAAATGGGATTGGAAGACAAAACCGGAGAACCATGATTTTGATGAACTAAATCATATTCTTCAAGAGAGCAAAAAGCTTGGAAAAGCCCTTGAGAATCTGTCTCGCAGTAAGTTGATTGATTTTAGTTTTTTAATGTAACCATGCAGCCTGAATTGTAATTTGGAAATATATGTCAGGAAGGTGGTCTTCTATTTAGTGAAGACTGCTGACATCAGTAGTTACATTCCTGTTGATAAGGTTTACAGACTGTCTGAAATAATTCAGGAGCTCTCCTGGAAACTGAACTGAAACTACCACCCCTGCACCACTTTTTTTTTTTTTTTTTTTTTTT